>JAPYZA010005842.1:0-11729 GCA_030522685.1 Eupelmus azureus | reverse complement strand
GGCTAAAATCAAAAAGTTGCAAAATCTAATTTATCGAACTTTTCAAAATGTAAATGCAGGAAAATATACTATTCGTATAATTTTTACTAAACTTTTTTCCCAATACTTATCTGCGCACGTGTTGATTTACTCGAAGGCTCTCGCTCATTGAATACGTTCAATTTAAATTCATTGAAACCTCACTGGCAGTTTATTTAACGTGTCAGTAGCTTGTAGTTTATGTCGCTTAATATGCTTTCATGAATTTTCATTCAGGCCTAAATGAAAACTCAATCGCGCAGATTTACTGTCTCAAACAAACTCCAACCGTTCCTTTTGTCCCACAATTTGTAAAATTGCAATCCCTCCTTAAAAACCTCGACTTTCTTCTTAACCATTAAACTTCATCCCAGCAGTATACACATAGCCACATCGTGTATCTACCCACGCGCAGCCGCTTAAAGACTCTTTTCGATTCGGAAAAAGTCAGCCGATTAAATTTTCCGATTTCTATTCGCGCGCGAGCGCGGCTGAATTAATACAAGCGCGCGCTCGCGTATATACTTGTAAGTAATGGCGAACAAGATTAATTAGCCGCGCGCTCATGTTGAGCACTGAAATTTATTGTCGCTCGCTCGCGGTATCGAGATAAACGAATATAAAGATAAATTCATTAGCATTCGCACCGAGCGAGAGAGGAGCTCACTCTTTAAAAAAAAAAGTCAAAATTAATCGAAGCCAGTATTCTAAATCGGCCGATAATAATTACCCTCTGCGTAAGCATAAATTCGCCGAGTGCGCAAAATACATTAAGCCCCGAAACGAGAGTGTACCGTTATCATCTCCCCAGACTTGGCTTTAATAAAAAGAGTAAAAAAAGAGCCGGCGCGTATACACAGCGCAAGCGCTTGCCCTCAGCGCAAAAAGGCGAAAAAGTTAAGTAAACCCTTGGCGCTTATCAGATTCTCACGATCGGCGCGAGGACAGTGAAAAATCGGCTGCCCCTTTGGAATCCGCGCGATCTCTCTTTCTCTCTTCTTTATAGTTCCGAGCGCGGGAGCCTTCGATTCTGCCTTTCTTATAAGGCCCGGCCTTATCGGCCTTAAGGTGTTTGGCTTCTCGGTAAAAGTTAATTGACTTATAATATCGCGTGTAAATTTTCGGCTGTATACCGTTTGCTCAGGCCTGATGTAACCTTCTTATTAAATCCGTCTTTACGCGGCTTTTAAAACTACATTTTCGTTGTAAACGGTATTGAAATTGCCTATACCCCGCGAGTCGCGGGCTAATGTGGTTAAACTACCGCCGAGCGAGAAAGCCACGAGCGCCGAGCTAATCTGAAATAACATCTGTTTCTGAGGATTAAAGACGGAAAACGGGCTTTTAATTATAATCCGGTGAGGGCCGTTTTTTTTGGAAAAAATAAGTTTTATAGTCCGATAGCGGTAATGTCCTTGTTCGCGGAATTTTAATGGATTAAAGGGGCAACTAATTTTGATTTATAAAATAGGACTTTAATGGAGTCTGTTTATGTTTAATTAATATATCCGCTTGATGTGAAATATTTGTTTTGTTCTTTAAATCAGGTAAATTAAATATCGTTGTAATGCGTAATCTGATTTTAGTGTGCGATCGTAAAATAACATCTCTGGAGAAATCGAAGGAACCGTTAAATTAATCTATAAATGCTTTTTAAAGAGAAATTGTCTCTGGATTGCGAAGTGCACATAAAAACATACAAACTTTCTTAAGATCTGACTACCGCGCACTATTCAGAATCCACCAAGTCAGGAGAAAATACACCGTAATTCGCAAAAACATTAACATATCCATTCGTACCTCACAATTTCACATCACAGAAAAACAGAACCAAACCTAAAACAACACTCCAAACCCATCACCACCCCTTAAAAATTCAATTCCCAATCCAATTACCCAGCCAATAACCCCTCATCACCCACAACCTCCCCATAACATTTTCACGACTCGAACGCGCAACCCGATCAGCTGAAATCCAACCCAGCGATCCTACTCGTTACCTCAGCGCTCCACACTATCAAGCCCAGGCTATACATTACAGGTGGGCGTACCTGCGTCAGCGCTTAACTTTTGCCGAAGTCGCGCGCGCCTTTCTTTTTTGTCAGCGCAAAAGAGGAAGAAAAAAAAGGAAGTACACATACACGCGCTCTCGCCCACGCTCGGGCCGCTCGAGCGACACTTTGCGCACTTGCGCCCGGAGGGGGGGCTGACACATACCCGTTGGCGCGTTACGCGCTGCGCCTTCGATTTATGCGAGAGAGAAAACCGGAGCTGCGAGAGAGAGAAAAACGCAGCTGCGCCCCCACGCGCTTAAGCAGAATGACGACATTCGCTTTTGCATCTGCGGGCTCTAGTGCAGCGCGCTGCATGGGTATGTATATGCGCGAGAGGACTTAATTGCGATAATTACGGAGCGCGCGCTTTTGCGGAGATGGAATCGCGCGGCGAGCTGTGTTAGCCCGGATTTTTTTTCGCGAGGAGAGAGATACACTCGCCCGAGGGAAAACGGATAGGAGAGGAGCGACAAATCACCAGATGGCGGATAAAGTGAAAGTCGTTTTATGTTTTTCAATAATTCCAGGCAAAGACTGTCTGCGCTCGGAGAGCGAGTAACGAATGGGAAAGAGCACGGGAAGTTTCATTCGTTATGCGCGTGGCTTGCTCTGGGTTAAGGTTTTATGCGCGACTGGAAAATCGCGTTTGGATTGGTTTTAGGAATTGGTGCGTCTGTAGCGGTGGTTTTTTTAGAGGAGATAAGCAGGTACACGAATTATTCGAGTACGGAAGCGTAAACATGGGAGATAAGTGATTAAATCTGGGTAATGCACTGGGAAAGTACTTTACGACTTTCGTAAGAGTGAATTATTAATGGTTACGAGAAACTAAAAATCTATAAAAAAAGTATTATTTTCAAAAATATTGGTCTCATAATAAACAAACAAATAAACATCAGCCCAGAAAAATGCTAATCCATCCCATCACTCTAGAACAATTGCCGAGTACAATCCTCGACATGATAAACGGCAAAGGCAAAGGAGCGCGTGACGGAGCGCCTGTGATATCATTACAATTGAATAGATCAGCCCGTTTATCCCGCATAACTCGCCTGTATCAATTCCCATATGACTTATGCAGCAAGTACATACATCTGATCTCATCGGTAGCGCAATCGGATTACAGCTCAACCTAACGCATAATCCGAGACCTCAGCACTCGCGAAAAGAGGCCGTAATTTTTATAGGCCACATTACTCGTTATTCGACGCCTTTAATACCGGTAATAGTTGCGGGCTCTCTAAAAGCGCACTTAGCGGCTCGCGGGCTCGATCGATTGCCAAGCTCTCGCCGGGAGATCTTTAAAATTTTTCCTCGGGGACGTGTAATACCGCTTCGGAGCGCCTATAGGTCAGTTTAAGTGCCTGTAATACAGTATAAGGGAAAATCGAGTGAAAACGGAGTCGTAAAATCGGCAATCCGCCTCGCCTCAAAAGTGGACTTGATAAGGGCGCGAACAAAAGTTTATGTTATTCGAGTAAAGTCAACAGTATCGCGCCTATATCAGCGAAAAATTCCCGAAAAACCTGTACCCTCGGCGCTTTTAGCGCGTTTATCAAAATTATTAAGCGCGCCTTTATTCACTCCCAAAGCCATAAAAGACACTGGCTCGCGGAAAAAATCATACAGCATCCGAATGGAGACGTTCCATTAAGATTCCTCTGAGCGCTCGGATGCATTTCGCAGCTTAAGAGCTCCTCTCAGGAGACAAAAGCCCAGAGTCCCAATCGCGCCTAATGACGGATCCGCATTGCTGCGGCCATTACTGCGGCCAATAAAGGACAAAAGGATGATCGCAGGAAATTGAAATTTACAGGCGCAGTGGGCGAGCAGTCGCGTTTATTGCGCGCTCCACAATCTCAGCTGCGCGCGCGGCTGGTGCGACTGTGTGTATATATAGTGGGCCCACGCATAGCTGAGGGGCGATATTTCTGCGGCCGCGCCAGAGTGTCTGTCGCGAGCTACTACCGATTGATACGGGATAAGCGTGAGTAGGAAGCTGAGGAGGGAGGTGGGCTTTGCTGATGGCGGCTGGGTGTGAGAGGTGTTATTAAGGTTGGGAGCGAGGTTCTGTATGCTGGGTGTGACCTGGTTTTGATGATTAGCGGCTGGTTTCTTGGTATTGTTTAGTGATTGGGATGGACCACGTCAAGATGAGCATTGATGAGATGTCTAGTATTGAATTTTGAGCAGATTCACTTTTTGTTGATGAAATATAATGAGGGTATATAGGAGTAGAAATAACATCATGGAAAATATTGTCGCTGATGATTTTATAGCTGTTCGGTATAATTAATGGTATTCGTAGAAAGTATTTATTTTTCATAAAGGTTTTAAATGTTCGCATGTCGCCACTGACATTGGCTTTTACTTTCCTAAACACATTCGTACATCCATATTAGGAAAGCACTTTATACCTCGAATAAAGTTCGAGATTTATTCCCGCAATAATAGTTTTCCTTTAATTTATTGCGTGTCATAATTCAATTTTTTCTAAACTTCATTATTTTTAAATGAACTGAAATGTCTCTTACTTAATTATTGTTTATGCATACGAGTTTGTGCAAACGACGCATCGGCAACATTGTAATAGCTAATAAAAATGAAAACACGCATGCTTATTTCTTTTATCGCCGTTTGAAACGCAGTATTACAAGTTCCAATTTACGTGACCGTAATCATAAAACGAAATGCGCTGTCTTTCTTCTTTTTATTATAGCGATTCCTTTTTTAATGACGAATAGTATAACATTACATATTTATGCCAATTTAATAAAATTTACTAGCCATTAATTTTTAATAGAATCATAAATAATCGTTAAATTCCGCGTTATTTCCGGTACTCTATTGCTAGCTACACGGCCTAATGCTTTCTTTTTCCAAAACGTTCACTTTTGAAAAATCCACATATTACATCCGATCCTGCAATCAATTCCGCGTTTAACACACAAAAGTGAAACTACCGCTAAAAATAATTACATTCGCAAATCTCCAATTTTAGTACTCCAAGTTTCTCCTAACCCAAGAAAAAAATCAATATCTCTCTCTTTCACTCAAAAAGAAAATCGCCCCTCGAGCAAAACGTTTAAAGCCTCGTTAAACGAAACTTCGTACAGGCGCCGGCGAAAGAGAAAAAACACCTCCGCACGCGCGCTCTGCAATTTTTACACCGGTCGTCTGCTAACAAGCCGGTAAAGTAGCTCGCGCGGAAGCGGCAGAGACGGCGCCTCGCGCCAATTGGAAATCGGCTTTAATTACACCGTCAACGGCGATGGCCTAACCGTTACTCGCCGGCAGAGGAGCAGGAAACGCGGCATTCCGAATCCGGGATGTTCTTTATTCGCGATCGTCTGGCTTCGAGTGCCAGCGCACGAATAGAGGATTCGAGTTTTACAGTACGGTTTATGAGCTATATAGGTTGCAGTGCGGTTGTGATTCGATAAATGGATTTTGCGTTTTAACGCTGCGGCTTGGGTTATGATGTAGAAATGGATTTGAGCGGTGCGAGTGGTTGGCAATTGAGGGCCGTTGCGTAAGTATATATACCTAATTGACTTACGCGTGATTACGAATTTATGCGGGCGACGAGCTGCGGGGAAAAGCCTCTTTGATAAAATTACCGTGAAATTGGACTGGCGACGTCAAAGACCGGGGACAAAAATTATCGTAATCTCCGTGAATTTTCGCAGAGTATATACGAAAGCGGCTTTTTATCTTTCAGGCCTGTCCCGGTAATTTTAGTCATCGCTCACTCGTTCCGCGATAATCGCAATTTTTACCGACACCATTCGCATACTTACCTACACGCACAAAGAGAGCACTCGGCCGGTAACAATTAGCCCTACACATTCCAGGAGTATCTCAACTCCCCCGCCATTTGGCAGCCGGACGCCGCATAAATCAATCCCCGGAGATAGTCGCATACGCTCGGGACAATCTCTTCTACACGAGGAGAAAGAGAAAATCACTCTAAATCAGCGAGCCGGTAATTGCCAGGTGTCATTTCGCACGAGAGCCTCGTATCGCGCTGATCCAATTTAGGGACGCGTGCGGAGCTGTTCCCGCGCGCGAAGCGAGCATTGCGCAAGCTCCGGCGCGATCTCTAATTTTCCAGCCGGCTCGATGTCTGGGCGAATGCGCTTATGTCGTTAGGGGACAGTGACCCGCGGGTAGGAGAAAAATTGCGCCGGAGAGTGGCACAATTTTCGTCAATTAGATCGAATGGGGGACTGTTTTCGCGGCGTGCGCGAGGGCTATATTGCGAGATAAGGATGCAAATTTAGCGTGTAGAAGTAGTTAATAAGAAATTGTATTCGGGGAGTGTAATATTGGTCGGCTGAATTTTGATCGTAAATTTAATTAGTGGGATTTTTCGTAGGTTAAAAAATCGCATAAAATTGGATTTTCCGAAGTGGTTTTGGAGTTTGTGAGTTACGCCCTTTTCAAAAGCCAATTAAAATGTACATTCGACGAAGTCGATACTTGGTATTAAACTTACGAGCGAAATATTCATCAAAGTCACATGTAGCTCTTCAGAATATTAAAAATTTCTCATTAGATTATTTAAGCTCAACATAAATTAAACTCGAACCCAACAAAATATCTCACTCCTTTAATGCAAAAATCCATTTTCTCGAGACAGCTAAATTATCCCGATTAAATATTGAACAAGATGTTTTTCAACGCGCAAACAGTATTTTTTCATCAAGTACATCCCGACGAGAGCTGGAGGCGCACTCGCGACACACGCAGAGAGCGAGCGCAGACTTATAAATTTCGCTTAGCCCCGAAAATCCACGAGGCACAATAAAATATGCCCTTTTCATGTAAAATCGCTAGGGTAATTATTAATGTAATTTATGTAACGCTTTCGTATAAATAAAACCGCACACCGCCCGAGAAAACAACGGGCGAACTTTCTGCGGCCGACATAGCACCGATGACCGCGAGATAAGAGGAAAGTGTTAATATTCATCCATTTCACTGGGCGCGCTTTAGCACAGAGCGCTCCGAGAGCGAAAATAAAAGCCTACCGTTTTGTATAACTGAATAATTCATAATTTAATATAATCGATCGTAAAATCGATCGGGCCCGTAATTGCCGCGCGGAAGGAGGCCATCCGCCTGTGTATAACAACAACAGGAGCAAAAATAAAGACACTGCGGGGCCTCACACACTTTCGCACGTTAAAGCGGCATTACGCCCCGCGCGCCCATTGCGCAACTATATCTCGCGCTCATTCACCAATATTCGAACGCACGGTGTCTATATAATTACTATATACGCGAGAGACTGCTGATTTAAACGCGCGCGTTACGTTCGCGTCGCTGCGTATATATATGTGTATATAAGTGTGGGCAAACGGCTGGGCTCGAAGCGCGTTTGTCGCCCGGTCCGCCCACGAGCATCCGTTCGCCTTCTGCAGAGGCTGGATTTGCATGCGCGAGGGAGAAAGAGAGGCGGACTTCCGAAATCGAAGAAGACGGCTGGGATGCTGGACGAGGCGCGCTTTCCTTTTTGGGAATTTAGGCTATCGCGAGGTGGATCGTTCGTCAAGTGCAGGCCGGGTTATTGGCGAGCGGATGGGTGTGAGGTGGGGATTTTGTATTGTATTTATAGAGAGGATGTAATTTCCGGGAGTAATTTATGCGGAAATTATCAGCTTTCTAATGAATATTTTAATTTCGCGGAAGATGGAAATAGGAATGATATAATGCGCCGATTGAGTCACATTTCGCTGTGTTACGTGAATTTTGAACAGCGCAGTTTACAATGTGCTAATGTATTGGCACTAGTTGATTCCAGACACTACGAGATAATTTAAAACAAAAATTCAATTTGACGCATCGCGCCTGATGACTTCAAACTTCACGAGGACGGACGAGCCATCGAAGATTAAAAAAATCCCCAAGCATCAAGCTTCAAAATTACTCCAGTCCCCGTAAATCCTCGTTATGAATTACGCTCATTTTTATCGCGCTCCCCGAGTAATTGTTGTCGTGCCGCTCTCTCGGTGTCCCAGAACCGCAGGATCGCCTTGAAACGCACGCGCTCAACTTTCATGAGCGAACCAGCATAACGCGCGTCTTCGGCGCGTTAAAAATATATCACTCGATTAAAGCGCACTTTTATTACGCTCATCTATTAACTCTCATTAGGGCGGACGTGTAAGTAGAGTAATATTAATTTACACGAGCGCGATCAATCGGCGCTAAAGTGGCAAAAAGAAAAAGCTCGGCTTATTTTCGGGCGCTTTCGAAACTTCAATTCTCGCCGCGATTATTTGTCTTCATCTCTGATTTTAAGTCCCGTTTAAAATTTCAGAATATATACTTCCTGTGAGGCCTGTATGCCAGCTCTTTGGCTTTTATCCTTTTTGGTTTCGCTCGCGCCGCGCTCGCCGGATCTTCAAACGACTTTACGACGCGAAGCCAATTTTATAAGCGAATAAAAATGTTTAGTTATTCGCGTTCGCGCGCGTCCGTTTAAATTCAAAAGCTGCGAATCGTTAGCGCGGAGGTAATTCGATATTGCACAATATCTACGTTTTTTTAGCTATACACAAAGTTGGCGAGTGAATGAAAGAGCGTTGGGAGTAACGTTATATTGATGAGTTACGCAAGGGGTTTGAAAATTTTCTTAATAAAATATGTTATGCGCCTGATAAATATCGGTTATAAAGCAATTTCGGCAAAATTGATTCCGCTCGAGCTTTATTAGAAACTCCCGTCGGAGATGTGGGTATTATAAGCGGGGCTGAATAATTTCGGGCATTAATACGTTTTTTCTTGAGCGTATCACCAAGTTATGCGCGTCAATAAATAAAAACGGCATTTTTATTATTACCATTATTTTAAAATAATGATACTTAAAAGCCGGCCGCAAGATAAGCGGCGACTCGCGCGCGGCCAAAAGGCACATAATAATACGTAATTTATGCTCAATTACTTGCGTAATAATTGCCCCGAAAAATCAATCATTATTGATTATTAATAACGAACAATGAAGGAAAAATTGGACTATCTGGTATAACGCATTGCGCAAGCCTCGTCTCGCGCGAAACTTTCTTATTTTATGCAACGTTATTCACAGCTCAATCCAACGCTCGCGCGAAAAACTCGCTTGATCACCGCAAAATTAAATCCACAAATCAATCCTATCCTATACACATGCCTAACCCCATCCCATACCCCGCTAAATAATCCTCTCGCTCGCCTAAATAAAGAGACTCGCATCAAACTCTCCCAAGAGAAAAGCCGCGAGAAAGGCTCGTTTCCCCCGATCCTCGTAATTTATTCAGCTCGCTCGTCGATAAATTCATTATTCACGCCGTATTTCATCTCTGATTAATACATCCTCGCGCGCGAGAGGCGCGTACAGCTTCGCGCCGCGGCGAATCGGAACGGATCCTGCGCGCGGAGCTCCTTTTTTCGCTCACGGCCCGAGCTTCCTCCGCTCGCGTCTGTGTATGTGGCTGGGAGGATGTGGGCCATTTGTGGAGCGCGCGAGTTGAGAAAGTTGGAAAAGGTGCTTTGGCGCGCGTGAGTGTTAAGATTGAAGTTTCCGGGCCGTTTGGAAAATTAGCGGCGAGAGCTGTCGATTTGGGGAAATGGCGGTTCTTATGGATGAGGCTGGGTTGGCTGGGTTGCTGGATACTTTGAGGCATTAGGGCTAATGATGTTGGAGATAATCGATGGGAGATAAGTTTTTTTCGAGTTTATTGCTGTGTTTCAGTGGAAAATGCCGGGTCTGAGGGAGATATGCGGTCGCGCGGGACGCTTATTTTCTTTATAGTATGTAGTGATATCAGTGCTTCAATGTCATGAATAATTAATATTCAATTTCAGTATTTTAAATTGAATTATAATTTGTAATTTTACTTTCTATGCATCAGTACCCCAAATAAAGTTTTAAAGATATCTAAAACATTTATTGAAACACGACCTCCCATACCGTAAAGTATCCAAACGCCTCACAACCCTTCCACCCAACATACCGAACCAAATAACCCTAATAATCCAAATCTCTCGGCTTCCTGGCTCACACATAAAACAATATTCACACACAAATTCACATCCGTGACGAAACGAGATGCGTGCCTATGAGAAAGCTCCGAACACGCAGGTAACACAGCGGCCCTTTCGCCTCTCTATCATCAGACACTCGACGAATTCGGCCGCACGTTTCCAAGCTCACAGCTCTCCGCGTCCTGCGGTTTCCTGTCCTCACACCCATCCTCCCCTTTTACGCATTCTCTTACCCGTTCCTTCTTTTTTCACCAAATTTGTGTTACGAGCCGCAAAGCTTTTATCTCTCCAGCCTGCGCCTACATCCGTTACACGGGATTAGTTTTCAAAACAGTGCGAATTTCAATATAGCTTCTTATTTTTCTCTTTGGAAAATTCAGCGAGCCGTTCGATATATACGTGAGAGAAGCGCGGATTAACATTTGAATAGAAAAGGATTGCACAAACGTCGGAGCGGTTACGTTGCCGCGAGAGTCTAACTTTTTTTTCCAACGAGCAAAATTTTCGCCTCGCGATTAGCATTATCATTTTTGCGCGGATTCGTTTTACACAATGCTATCGTCGGGGCATCGCGTGTGCTAATTGGAATTTATCAGCCATAGGCGCTGATTTAAGCTGGAGGCGCGAAATTGCTCAGACGTTTCTCACTATGCGCTCGCGAGCTTCATAATGTTATCTGCTTGAAAATTTTAGCTGAAAAACGTAGCGAACGAGCGAGAGCGCATAGACGTTTGTTTGTATGCACGGTTATTTATTGCGCTCCCTTTGATAAAGTATCTATCAGCGCCGGCGATTAATTTACGCAAGATTAATTCGTACGTATTAAAAGTGGGTTATTTGTTTGACGCGCGCTCGTCTCGTGTTATCGAATCCGTCTTTTTTTTCTCTTAGGTCTTTCGACAAAGTTGTGTTCGAGAATTAAAGTTCTGTGTTGCGCGGCGAGATAAATGGCTCGGTGTTGGGACGTTTCGGCGATACGATGCTTAAGCTTTTATGTCTACTTTATTTTCCGAAGTAATTAATAACTCGTGCGATTTATGGATGCGGTTGTTGTGTTGGCTAAGCGCGGAATAATTACATGGCGATGGTTTGTTATTAATTTTCTAAAATAGCTTGTAATAGGCGTAAAAGTGTGTAGATTTTTGCAGACGAATTATTAGTGGAATTTGAGAAAGATTGTAAACGCGGATTTCTAAAAATACTTTCACCGATGCAATTTGATCTAATCATAATTAATTAAATAAATTAGTTAGGTATTTTAATAAATAATGTAATTATATTAAGTTTTTTTGACATTTATTTAGTAATGGAGATAATAGGGAATAAGTTATGTAATTTTATATATGTATTTCATGGAAAAAGTTTTGACACGTAACAATTATTTTAATGGAGCGTAAAGATATGTGGAAAAATATAATATTTTAAGAAATTCGTAAGATAAGGTTACATCGTTAACAAATTAATTTATTTTAAAATGTCTTGAAAAATTAATTTAAAATAATTACATATGTTATTTTAACTTGAAGAGATAAACTTGATTGTTTCTCATATACATTTAACTACGTATTTAAGAAATAATTGATTAATATATTTATGTAATTAAAGTAACAAAGGCAATGTCATTTAAAA
>JAPYZA010005841.1:0-12399 GCA_030522685.1 Eupelmus azureus | reverse complement strand
ACACGTCATGTTAAAAAGAAATTGCGGTATCTTTCTTTTTCAATGCAGTCATCATTAATAAAAATGATGAAATATATTAATAATTTTAATCATTAGTATTTTACTACATTTTTATTAATAGCTATACGCATTTAGAATAAAGAAATTATAATTATTTCAAGTGTAGTTTCTATAAAATAAAATTGCACGGAAGTGTTACCAGGTCAGTATGTATATTATCAAATACCAATGACAAAATTAAAAGGTTTTCGTAAAAAATTAAACAAAAAACTGTATAATTCATAATTATTTTGAAACACAAAAATTTCAACTATTATAAAAACATTCAATTATAAATAACCGTGCTTTAATAAAGAAAATTTAGTATTTCATTGAAGAAATCATCATAAACTTCAATTACATAGCTTTATTAGATACCCACTCCTCGTTTTTCAGAGCCGTAGGGTCGAAACCTCGCGAATATAATGGCCAGCCAGCGCGCAGTAAAGGTTAGGTGTATATAGACGCACCGCACGTTCAAGGTGCAACGTACTTATGCAACCCCATTTCAACTTTAAAATTTTCCCGAACATTCTAGAAGCCGCGCAACCGCCTCGTAAAACTCTATAACCGTCGCGCAGGCACCCGTCGAAACACGCGCGCTGTGCGTTACGCTATTTTTTCAAACGATGCGAGCCTATTGGCCGAAATTCGCCGGCTCTGCGGCAAGTGAATGAAACATCTGGAGCCCCGCGCGCAGCCCGAACACACATTCGAGAACGTCGATACCACGTTGGCACACGTTTCACTCTACACGATCACCGCGAAGAGTGAAAAAAACGTGTTTTTCGATTTCGGAGCAACGACATCAGCTGCGTTCCTATTCGGCCGTGCAGCGCACACGTGTCCGTATTATACCTACGGCGAGAGTGTATATCTTTAGCCGGCCCCGCGAGAGAACGAACGTGATCTTACGCGCGTCTTCTTTCTGTTTCTCTATCTCTCCCGCCTGGCTGCTTGTCGCCCCTCCCCCCGCGGAGACGAGCTGCGCACCTTCCTCTCTCTCTTGCTCGGTGATCTCGGATAGCCTTCGGATATTGTAAGGAAAAAATGCGCACGTTCGACTGGCTAGTATTTATTGAGCGATATTATATACCTGAGCGCGCGCGCGCTCTCGATTCACGAGTGGCTGCGTGCTCGATATTGAATTAGTTGCCGGGTTATTTTGGATTATTCGTCATGTTACTTGTGATGGGTTTTTTTATTGTGTTTGGGAGAGATGCAAAGTTGTTGAAGTGGATCAATTTTTTTTAGGCGGAACGGGATTTTTCGACTGGCTGTTGTTTTTAATTATTACAGTTTACGAATGAATAGAAAGTTAAGATTGAGTGAATTCGTGATAATGATTCATGAAGGAGTATTTTTTTTAAATTAAAAAATGTTTTTTTATTTAACGAAGATTATCGGCAATTTATGCGCAATAAAGTAATTAAATGTTAATTTTTATCGCAGTATGCACGTTTCCAATCTAAGGTATAATAAGAGATAGAAATGCAGATAAGAATGCATATATTTTTTATAATGTTTTTCTCAAGATGGAAATTCATTCCCAAGCGCATAATCCAGGTGTTAAGATAAATTAAAAGCCCATCAGGAACGTGCCTTATTACAAATGCAAAATCACCTTTACGCTCTAAATATCTCGTCTCTCTCCCACAAAACAATCGCAAATACGCAAACGTGCGTTTCAACTCACAATCTCTCCCTCTCTCCTGCACCTGCCTCCATCTAAAAATAGACCATCCCATTTTGTCTCTCACACCTCTCATCCCAAAGGTGTGCGCAAAAATCGAAAAATCCGCAAAAAAGCAGGAAGCTCCGCTCTCCCAAGGCGAAAATCACCACGGAACAAACAAAAAAAACCGAACCTTTGTTTGCGTACTCGCGTTGAGAAAACGCGCATAAAATTCCCAAGCGCCGGCTAGAAGCATAATCGCGCGCTCTCCCCGTTTCCTCCTCGGCGCGCGCTCAGCTGCTTATAGTTTAATAACAAACCGACGCTGCGCTTGCACACGGCCAAAGCGCTATTTTATACATGTATATATACTCACTCACACTAGTCCAACTCCTCTTCACAACAAGTCAGCGCGCGCGCGCGCTGTTTTACCTATATATCTCTAAAAGTCGACGGAGAAAAAACACGTCGCATATTCCAGCTGCGGCGCTGCGCATGCGCCTACGGATCTTTCGAGTCTGTTCGCCGGTAGCCGATGCACCATAGATCCGAACGATAACAAACCGATGTTTACCTTCCAGATCGAGAAAAATCCAGCGCGATCCCAGCTTCTTCCCGGTTAAAATTTTCGAAAATGTCTCGGGGGCCGCGCGAGCACGCCGCGAATTCGACCTCGAGAACGTCTCGTTCGCGTAAAAAAATATATAGACACTGTGTATGTGTGCACTCGCGCGAGATGAAGGGGCGGGAGGGGCGAGACAGAGGAGCGAGCTGGCTTACCCAGGGACACAAGCGCATGCGCGCGCTTCCGCGCGGTTATAAAAGCGGCGGCGCGGCCCGCCGCAAATCAGTATTGAACTGAATTTCAAAGCGATCTCTTGCAACTCGCAGAAGCGACAACTTCAACTTCGATTACCTTTCTTCAGTATTGATTGCTGAAGCGTAATTAATTACAGTTTGCATCTACAAAAGAGCATTTAAAGAGAGCGTATACGTACGTCTACACTAGTGTTCCCGAGTATTTTTGAGGAAAGAGAGTCTTTAGAGTATAAAGAGAAAAAAAAACCATGTCCGAGGCCCACTTCGACGAGTACGAGCACTTTAATTACGACCACGACAAGTACATCTTCACCGGGCACAGCGGCAAGCAGCGCAGCAAGCGCGACGCTGCCATGCACACGAACCACTTCGATCCGAACGGCCATTCCAGAAAAATCCTGACCAAACTCGTCAATACCGAGCACAACAAGCGCATGACTGCCAAGAGCAAGTCGTAAACGCCCAGACGTCAACTCGGCTGTATCAGACACAGGTGGGTGTCTCTTTTCCTCTCTCTTCTGCTCTCGATTCGGCCTCGTATACAGATGAAACGTCAGGTTTTGTTTATTTGGTTTGCCCGAGCGCTTCGCTGGCGGGTTTTTTTTTAAGACGGTTGAAGATGGCGCCAGCGGACGGGCTGGGACTTTTCGAGCAAACTGCGTCTTATTCGAACGCTGCGGGTCACGGACGTTCGTGTCGCGCTTTGTACGCAGTTGAGCTGGGAGATCTTTTTGTCTTTTGTTAGGCGGATCGAGACGCTATCTGACTTCTGTAAATATAGACGCGGGGCTTTGTGCATTTTGCGCAGCGGCGCGGCTTTGTTCTTCGGGATGGGTATTATGTGTATTGCGCGTAAGCGACTGTAACGATTGATTAAAAATACCGCTGTTGCCAGGCGCTCGGGGTTGGCTCGTTTTTTTTTTTTAAATCTTGGGTTTTATTCGTTTTGGGTATGTGTAACTGGGTTCGTTTGGAGCTTGTTATTTATGATGTATTTCGTTTTTATTGGAATGTTTTTTATGAGAAAAACTTTGTATGTTTAGGAAACAAATTGTATTTAATGAGTATACTTGTTTCATTGTAAAATTGAATTATTTATTAGATTATATATGCGATTTTATTTTAAATTAAGTTGAATCATACGTGTGTTGGACATTAAATCTTGTTTATGCTTAAACATTGCGAAATATTTTATTTTCGTAATGATAGTGTTATAAAGCGTCAAAGACTGAAAGCGAAAAAAAATAATTTGCAACTAATTTTAAAATTTCTGAAATGCAAGCTTCATTTAAAAAGAATTTCTATTGTTTAATAATCACTACATAGTTTAGAGTTGAGAATATTTTCTGATCTAATTTTTTTTTTTTATTTACTATTATTTGAATTAAAACTTAATGTTATGAAAATTCATTGAAATAACGAGAGTTTAACAAAAATTTTCTTTTTGTCTATTACAGGTTTTTCGAGTTGCTCCTTGCCCAGTGGAACGTCCCATTGAAAAAATCATCTAGTACATAAAGTACATCACTAAGATCTGCTAGGAAGCAAGGAACGTCATAGCTCGATATCAAACACCTGTTATTTATATTGATATACGCATTTAAGCATTAATATTCGCGACTTAAAACTATTGCTCTATTCCAAATAATTCTAGTATATAACTCGATCAAGTCACATTTGCATCCTGGTTTTGCATTGTTATTCTCATATCAGCCATTGTTGCACATTAGGATCGCGTTATTTATACGATATTTCTAGTTCAAGTCGCAACACTCCAGCAAATCATCAAGAAAACTCATCATTAGACTAACTTTTAATCTCATTAGAATAGATTCGGTGTAAATTTGTCGTTAGTTTTGCTAGAAACTTTATTTTCTAAGATTATCTCAAGATTTAGTTAATCTTGACTGAAATTAATTAAAGTTTCCTATTATTAAATTGAGTATGTGTATAGCGAGACACAGAATAAAAAGTATTTAAAAAGTACAAAAATCTGACTTTTATTGTTCTTGTACCTAAACCTTTTCTAAAATAGAATTTTAAGTATGGATACCTTACGTACTAAAGATAGTAAGTAAAGAATGAGAACATGACCTCACGTAGCCTTTGTGTTATTCACACTGCATAAACATGCTATTTATAGATGTTCTGGTCATTTAGTTCAAATGAAAATACACAAGTTCTATTCTAAAAATTGATTATATATTATATACAATTATAATTACAAGTTACAAAATACAAATTACAAAAATACAAGCATAAATTATGGAAAATTATACGTAGAATGTATAACTAAACATCTAAGTGCACTTTCATTCGCAATCTATTTTAAATGTCAATAACATAAAACATTTCATTTGTTCGTTTAATTTGTTAAAAAGATTTTGCTTGATCATGAAAATATAGTAATAAACTCGAATACATTTTCATTAACGATAATAAATTATATGTAAATCTCTACTAACACTTAATCACATTTAAACTGATAACTTAAATTCTTGTAAATTTACATCTTGACGAAGTATTCCAGTTAAAATAAATTCTACTGAATGGATTGTTACTGATTTTGGAGCTTTCGCTATTAATTTCTTAGCATTTTGTAAATTTTCTTCTTTTGTTACAACAATGGTGTTCTCAGGCCACTTTGCTGGTGCTCTAAGAAGAGGTTTCCCACCACTTGAAATCACCATTTCTGAAAAAATATTTTATGAATTTTATAATATTTCAATGTTATAAATATTTAATCTATTATTGAGTTTATTTCAATTAAAAAATATATAAAAATATATACTATTTTACTTTCTTTAAAAGTGAAAAGTGAAATTGTAACATTCATTTTTAAATGATTTATATAAACTGTTGATAATATAAGTAATAAATAAATTAAGTACAAATAGTTGAGCGTTAAGTTCAGTAATAAAGAAAAAAAAATTGTAATATTGCACAGTTGTATTCAATTTAATCAAAAGATATTGATTAATATTATAATTACCTTTCAATTCAGATACTGGAGGTTGTTTAAGGTGCGACGTCAACAGCACATTGTAGCCGTCCAGTAATTTATGATTCCTGGCCTTTTCTAAGCTCTCTTTCAGATTGAAATTATATTGCGCTTCAGCAGATGGATCACGCAAAATATAATCTTCCCAATCAAGAAAGCGATGAGCTTTCTTACTGTCTTCTAACCAATTAATCGAAACTATTGGGATACCTCTTGCAAGTGAACATAGAAACTTAAACGTTCTCATTACTTTTTTGGTGACCAGAATTGAACAATATGCAGGGTCTTCAACTTCAGTACCACCTATAAGGAAAAATAATAATTAATACTAGCTACAAAAGAAGTAAATATCATTGAAATTGTCATATAATTTTGTTTAATTAATTATAAAAAGTGCGAGTATGCATTTCATAGAATTAGAATATTAATGTACAAATGTTATCATACAACTTTTTGAAAATGATATGGAAATATTATTCTTCACGTAATGATTCAATGAATAAAAATTAACTATTTTTCAAACTTTATATTTTGAATAAAATTTTAACTAATGAATTGTTTATGTATGGCCAATATAAAAATTAATTATTATAATTAAACGAAATTATTATTCTAACGTGTGTGATGACTTGTAAAAAGGTCATGTAATTATTAAATAAATATATAAACAAAAAAAATATTAATAAGTAAAAATATGATATTTTTAATCAGGTAATTTTATAATAATTAATTTTGAGTAATTATTTAAAATATTTATATTAGTAATTAATTTTATTTATTTTTTTATTTATTTTTAATTATTGACTTACCTAATTTTGTAACGATTTGACGATGAGTTTTATCTTTTTCTCCAGTGAAGAGTACTTTGTACGAGGATGCTTTCATTGGAGACATGGCTGATATCGTCCTTCGATTTCTCGACGGCGTCAACATCGTAGTCTGAGTTGGAGCTGGACTCGGAGATTTCCTTTTTCGCGACGTAGTGGACTTTTGAGACAACATAGACTTTGAATCTTTATCATCGTCTGGATCAGTTTGCGAGGCAGATTTATTTTTAGCGGATTTGGTGATCCTGGCACGTTTTGGTCTGCTTACTGGTCTTTCAAAAACATTCAACTTATCTTCTGAGTCTTGGGAATCCTCAGAAGTAACCGAGCTTTCTTTTTTAGCATTTCTTCTTCCACGCGTTGTACTTTTCTCGGCTTCTTTTTCAACGGTTTTGAAGATTTCCGCTACCTCCTGCGATTCTGCCGATGAAGCTGTGTCAGCGACACTCACCTCCGGAGTCGCAGCTCGTTTTCTCGTCTGTCTTGTTGATCGAGAATTTTTACTCGACAATGCATTCTTTTTCTTATCCGTGTCAGTTTCCGAAATCGCTGAATCTGAAGACTCAATCCGAGCTTTGCCTCGCCTGCTTCTGGTTCCTGCTTTACCAGAAACATCAGATTTTTGTGAATCTGAATTGTTTGAATCTTTATTTAGTGAAGTTTCAGAATATTTTTTATCGAACTCTGAATCTTCTAGCTCTGAATTTTGAACTTTAGATGTTTCTTTTTTCGATTTGGTAGATTCCTTATCTGGGATTTCCTTCTTTTGATTCCGACGAGTAGTTCTAATCTTAGAAGCATTAATAGTTTCATTTTCAATGGTTTTGGTTTTATTAGTAATTTGAGATTTATTAGGTTTCACCGGTTCTGAATTTTTGATATCTTTGTTTCGCATACTTGTCGAGTTAACAAACTCTGAATCTTCTGAATCTGAATCATGAATAATAATAGAGGTATCTTTTTCCGGTACGTCTAACTTTTTAACCAGTATATTTTTATTTTGATTTCGACGTGTGATTCTAGCTCTTGTAGGCCGTGAACTTTCATTTTCGCTTCCAGCAATTTCTGACTTATCTGAATCTGAACTTTTGACATTTCTCATTCTTCTAGCTCTAGGCTCTTTGTTCGTAAAATCAGACTTTTGTGACTGTTCCGCATCTGAATCTTCGATAATGGTAGTTTGTTTTTGGGATTTATCCGTCTCCTTCTCTGGGATTTCTTCTTTTTGATTTCGACGAGTGCTTCTAACTCTTGAGCTTTTTAAACTCTCATTTTCAATACTGCTACTAGTTTTATCCGATTTGCTTGAATCAGATTCTTTTATTTTTTTACCTCTAGTACTTTTGCTAATCAGAATTTCTGATTCCTCAGCCTCTTCTGAATCTGAGTCTTTGATAATGGTAGTTTTTTTATTCGACTTGGAATCTTCTTGCAGTGGTTCAGTTTTCTTTTGATTTTGATTAGGAGTTTTGCCTCTAGTTCTCTTTGTATCTTTGTCCTCAACGCTACTGCTCAATATCTCATTTTTACTGCTACCTTTCGCTGTAGATGCATCTACATTGTGATTGGTTATATTTCTCTTAGATGGAGCACGAATCGTCCTGGTCGGCCGAGTACTGACTTGGCTCTCGGTATCCGAATCCTCTGCCTGCAGATTTTCTTTGCTTGAGCTATTGCCGCGTGAGATCGACGACGAATCAACCTTCTTATCTTTCACTGCAGATGCATCTGTAACGAGCGTGGTTGCATTTTTTCTAGATGCTACACGGCCACGAATCGTCCTAGCCGGCCGAGTAGTGCCGCAGCTCTCAACATGGAAATCTTCCGCCTCCAAATTCTCCTTGCTCGAGTTGTCGCGCGAGCTCGCCGACGAGTCTTCCTTCTTACTAACGTTCGCTTTAGCTCGGGTAGCTCTCGACTTGCTGGTAGTCTTATTCTTGTCCTCTACAATGCTGCTGTCGACTGCCGACAGATCAGACGAGTCGTCCTTCCGCGTTGACTTTTCCAGCACCACATAGCCGTCGAGAGTCTTCAGAGCTCTGGCGACTCTCTTGTTCTGCGCTGGCGCTGGCATGGCGATGCTCTGCTGCTGCTTCTGTTTAAAATTGCACGACACATTATCATCGGTCACTTTATAACGTTCAAAATATTTCTGGGCTAGGGGCTTATTTCTCAAAGGTGATATAAGTACCGCTAATTCCTGGAACTTGATGCGGTCGATCTCGTCGTCGGGCTTACTGCGCTTGGACGGCTGATTTTGGCTGTCCTCGGCTGCGGCGCCCCTCTTCTGCCTAATGATCGTCAAGCCCGACACTCTCGTCGTCTGCGTCGTCTCCGGACCGGCCGCGGATACCTGAAAAACAAGGGCGTCTTCATCAGCGGCTCGTGGTTTAGACTTCGTTTGTTCGTTACTGTTGTCGGTACGCCCGGCACTTTTACTGCGCGTGATATTAACTGAATTGTAATTGCTGCTTAACGCACATTTCCTCCTGCGACGACGCGACGGCATCTGAGGTGAGGCTTTAGGCTGTCTTTTGTTTGTCCGAAGCATGGTTGACGACTTATTGGCGTAGACGCTCGGCTCTGCCAGCATTCGCTCACATTTCATGCGCAGCTGTTCGAGCTCCTCGTCCGAGTGGTCGACGACGGCGCGCGGCCTGTGCAGCATGGCATTAAGGTCGAAGTCCATTGGTTCCAGGGGCTTGTACTTGGGCACAAATTCGAAGTCTGAGTCTGAGTCGCTCGCGTCAAGTTTTGTGAATGACTTTTCGGGGTTGTGCTTGACTACCTGCACGTCCAGTTGTGGTGAATTCTCCAGGGAACTGTTTGACTTGACCCTGGGCCGTCGCCTCGAGCTTCTTCGCGTCAGCTCCGTCTCGTTGGAGTCGTTTTCCGTTTCAGATTTTTTATTCGCGCGCCTCTTGCAGCTAGCTGGCTTGCCCGAGGCCTCGATCTTCGCCAGGATTTCGTCAACACTCGGCTTACCACTACTTTCCGGCTTTCTCGCAGATGGACTCGCGCGCGTCTTGTCGTCGCTTACCGGCTTCTGTTTTTTGTTCGCATCGAGCTCGTCATAGATCCGATCAAATCTCTTGCTAGCGTAGAACTGCCATTTGGCCGGTATTACGATGTCGGGTGACGAGTCGCGCTCATCGTCGCTGGGCGCGGCCAGCTGAGAATCCGTCGGCGGGCACTCGGCCGTGCCCGCCACTTTGATTGCCGGCAAGTTCTTTAATAAATCCTCATCGCTGTCCGCGTCGTCGCTCTCGTCCGTTTCCGGCCTTGTCGTCGCATGTTTATCATTAACTACGTTAGAAGCTAAATTTATTTTACCGACCTTTTCCTGTTTTTCTCGGCGCTCGTCCTCGCTGCCGGTGGACGCGGCAGATACGAGCTCTTCGCCCTCAACCGGATCCAGGTTGTCGGTGAAGCCGAGCGTTCCTGGCGCCTGTACCCTCTTCACGGACACGACTGGCACGCTCGACTTTCTCCTTAATTTTGGATCGTCATTACCTGCTTTTTCAGAAGTCGATGCTTGAGATTTGCGACTGCTCGGCTCCTGTCGCTGCTGTTGTACGGTGGCAGCTTTCTTTTCCACTGGCTCATGGTCGCTCAATGATGACATGGACGCATTTAAATTTACATGCTTTGATAGGCTCAAGCTAATGCGTTTCTTACCGCCAGACTTTGCCAGTGTGCTGCCGAAGATGTCCTCCCCGTCGGACTGGCTGTCGCTTGTGAAAGATCTGCCCTTGATTTCTACAAGTGCTACACGTTCCGGGGTACTTACTGATTTACCATCATCGGTGAAACCCATGGTTCCCCTCCTGTAGATCACCTTTTTAGTATCGTCGGATGGTTGTAGGTCCTTTGGTGCCTCATCGTCAGACTGAGAGTCATCGAAAACGTTGCGTTTCTTCTTGGATTTAAGATTAGCAAAGTAGTCCTCGGTACCCTGCGATTCCTCATTTGAATTACTTTCTTGTGACGTAGATTCATTCTTATCTACCGATTGCACACTGACTGATTTGGACAATTGCTTTTCGCTGATGGATTTAGAGATCGATGAAGCATTTAAATTTCCAGACAAACTCAATCTATGCTTTTTCCTTTCTGAATGCAGTGTCAAACTTAATGATTTTCTCATTGATTTACCTTCTTCGTTTTCAAACTGTCTGTCGTCTTGTGATTCTAGTACGTTCTCCAATTGCTGAGTTAACATGCTATCCGATTCATATGATCTTATAGTATTGATGCTATTGTCGAAAATTTCATTAAGGTTTCTTTCGATTGTGTCATTGAGATTGATCGAGGGTCTCGAGGATACATCTTGAGAGGCAGATTTATTAAGCATCATGGCTCTTCGTCGATTTTTTCCCTTGAAATTACTTCTCCTGCGGCTAAGAGTGGGAGAAGCTGCGGACTTATTTAAATCTGTTTTTGAACTTTCTTCAACTTGACTGGATTCTAAAATGTCCTCCAATTGTTGAGTAAGTAGCACTGATTCATCATTTCCCATGATTACGTTTTCAGGGCCTTCAAACAGTACATCCAAATTTTTCTCAACTGTACTATTTAAATCAACTTTTAAACTGTCAGAATTGTCTAGTGCTTTTAACTTTTTATTACTTATAATTTCTATTTCTTCCAGCTGCCTTTTTGACGAAGTGGCCGAGTCTCCTGTTTCTTTATTAGTTATTACTTGAGTAGCAGCCATTTCATAATCTAAACCTTCAACGCTTGCCTTATCATTTTCATTATCTATATGATCTATGCGTTCATCGATAATTTGAGTTGGCACTTGAGATTCACTATACTGCGTAACTATCATTTTTTGAGTTGGAGCCAAGTCAAGGTCATCAAGACCTTCGACAGACTTTTCAGCTGGACTCTCTTCTCTAGACATGACCTGTGTAGGTGCTAAAGAGTCATCTTCAAGGATTCTATCCGAAGTTTGTAGTTTTTTCACACTTACAATTTGTGTAGGTGCTAAGAAATTATCTTCTTCATTAATGATTTGCGTAGGTGCCAAATCATCGACTTCAAGAACTGTGCTTTTGGATGTATCTAATAATTCAGGATTATTTACATTTTCTGATTCGGTAAGTTGGAGATTCATATTTTCAGTCTCAGATAAACCGGGTTGAATAATTTCTGTAGGCGCTAATTCGTCAACTTCGTCGTCACTTTTAATCTTATTTAATGCTTCATTTGTACTTTCAAGTTTTTCATTACGCGCACTATTTATTTTTTCTTCATAATGTTCATCAAAAATGTCATCTACATCTGAAGCTGGGGATTTTTGACGATCTAAACTATTTCGATTTGGTAGTAAAGATTCTTTACTTGTTTCGGTAACATTATGATTACTTTTTTCATTTGACATTTTATCTGGAGTTTTTCTGGATAAATTACTTGTAAAAATACCTTCTTCATCTGTTTCTGAATCACTTATTTTATCAATATTGCTTAGTTTTTTACTATTAGCTACGCTGTTTTTGGCACTTAAATTATTAATTTCATTTTCTCCAGATAAATGACTTGAAAAAACGCCTTCTTCATCAGTTTCTGCATCATAATTACTCTTTTTCTTATCTGAGGTTTCGATTTTATTCATTCCAATATTTTTGGCTCTAGACTCATTGCTTTCGTCTTCTTTGAAATGATGGCTTGAAAAAACACCTTCTTCATCAGTTTCTGAATCACTTTTAATGTTAATTTCAATGTTTGTTGTTCTTGATTTATTACTTTCATTTTCTTTAGAAGTATGACTCGAGAAAACACCTTCTTCGTCAGTTTCTGAATCATGACCACTCTCCTTTCCATCAGACTTTCCAATTTTGTTCGTTTCAATATTTTTGGCTCTAGACTCATTACTTTCGTCCTCTTTGAATTGATGGCTTGAAAAAACACCTTCTTCATCGGTTTCTGAATCACTCTTACTTTTCTTCTCTTCAGACTTTTTAGTTTTAATGTTAATTTCAATGTTTGTTGTTCTTGATTTATTACTTTCATTTTCTTTAGAAGTATGACTCGAG
>JAPYZA010005840.1:0-13316 GCA_030522685.1 Eupelmus azureus | reverse complement strand
ATTTTAACAACAGCACAATTTTTAACTATAGCAATTCACGTCCAACCGTCATCCGCATAAAAGAAATCTAAAAATCCAAGCTATCTCATCTTGGAATAGCCGTAGCTCAACGCGCTTAATTAAAAAGTAGAAATGATGCGAAGAATTTCACAAAAGACCGAACGCAATTAAGCAGATCGGCTCGCCGAACTTTCCGAGTCAGCACGAAAGAAAATTGAACAAGAGAGAAAAAAAAACCAGCTGTATACAGCGACCTTATTAAATTCCCGGATTATCGAATTAATTCGTTTAGAGAGCAGCGTACACTTTAATGAGCAATCAGATATAACCTTTCGTCTTTGCGCCATCGATAGCTTAGTAAAAAGAAAGGAATCGATCGGAAAGCTCTTGTACGGTATCCGTGCTCTTACTGATCCCCTTGGCGAATCCTTGGCAAGATCTTCTTCTCGTTGCTGTGTTTTTATTAAAGCTTCGCCTTTGTCCTACGTTTCGTCGGAAGAACCCACGGTACAGGAGATTTAGAGTTCGTTTTCTTTGTACTCGATGTGTATAGGGGCGAGAGAGAGAGACAGAGAGAGAGAGAGAGAGAGTGAGAGAGAGAGAGAGAGAGAGAGAGAGAGAGAACGAAGGACTTTACGAGAACTTCGCTTCATTTCTTTAGGGAGTTAGTGGCAGAAAGGTGTTTTACAGCTTGTAAATCCGATATTGAAAACAAGATTGACGGTGGAGATAATATGTGCTTGTTTATTGGAAGGAACGATTAGTTATGTGAAAGGGATTCTATTAGGAATTTTTTGAAGTTTTATAAGGACTTCTATTTTTTTAAACAGTGAAATTCAATTAGATCGAATCAAGAGAATCAAGATTAGATCGAATTAGATCAAGTAAGTAAGTAAGAATTAGATTAGAGTGTATTAGATCAAAGAATTAATTTTTTGAATTTTAATAGATATTTTAAATAGAAATAAAAAATCGCAGCTAATTCATTGAGATTAAACTTCTTTAAAATTAATTATAGCTATTTTTATTTGTATGATCACTTTTTACATAATAAATTCGTATCATGAACAAACATACACTATGAAATATTGAGACCTCCAATAGATAAAATATTTATTACACTATTTAAAAAATCATAGCACAGCACTGATTAATTTAAAAATTGTTATAATACTTAAACCAATAAGTAAAATTAAAAAATTCTTTTCAATTTTAAAAATTTATTAAAAAATGAAAGTAATAAACTTTCTACCATTAAAAAAAGAACCGTGCACACACACATCCATATCTTAACTTTATGAAAATGTTTTACTCAAATTCCTGAAACTTCTAAACATGTTTATACAAAGTTTGAATAAAGTTCAAAATTTCACTGTTACAGAGCTTCCTCTTTGAGGGAATTAAAAAGTTAATATTTATTTGAAGTTAAAAATCATTACATACTCATCAGAATTTCTTTTCTAGAAACTATATCACCATAATCGTTAGATTTCGTATCTTTATGACTCAGTCAGGCGCAAACAACTGCAAGAATGTTGTGAATCGTATAAAAGCCGTTAAGAGTATAACATTTTATATCTTCTTTGTGATGAATCTAAGAATTAAAATATAACATTTAAAAATTGTACGAACGACCCTTAATCTCTTTCGTAAAAAGTCTACCAGCGCGCATCTGTCGCTGACGATTATAGCAAGAGGGTGTGTGAGCGAGCTTTTACGACGCGCGAGACTCGCATTTTGCGTACGCGAGAGGCGTTCCTTAGAGCGTTACCGCCCTAGTAGACAGCAGATGACGCTCCGCCAGGATATGCCGAGATGTTAATTTAGCTATTACTTACAGCCGACCGCAGCCGCCTGGAGGCTGCTCAAGAAGTTGCAGCGTCTTGCTAAGAACAGCGAAATTGAGTATGCAGTTACGGACTTGGTTTTTCGTTGCTTTTCGAGATATATTCCGTAAGGTATTAAAATTACAATTAATGTTTGAAGGGGTTTGTTTAAGTTTTTAGGGGAAGGAATAAGACAACAACAAACAGTAGATTGTTAATTAATGCGGGTTGATAGACCCAAAAAGAATAAGAAGTTAAATAAGAAGATGTGAGTTTAAAATCTCGAAAAAAAATTTTTAAGTCAGGAAAACTTTTGGAATTCTAAGTAGATTATGCGCGGGAAAATATAATTTGTATAAATTTGGATCTATTATGTTTGTTAGCTTTTGAGTAAAAAATTAAAAAGTGTCTTATTAACTTCTCAAACTCGTCAACTCGAACATAAACAGTGGAAAAACACGACCCTCCACTTTAATTTTTCCGATGACACAGCCCGGTCAACTCTAACCCACGCACGCGTATTATTAAGCCATTGCGTGACCACTGCCGGTTAGCCTGTCGACTCCTGGTGTAACGAGTCCGCGGAACGGCCTTTCGCGGTAGCTCGATCATTCTCTCGGCACTTATAACGACTTCGGCGAAGAGACGACCCGAAAGCCGTAAAACGGACGCCCCGAGATTGATCCGCTTGCGCGCGGGGCACGCTGCCTGTTTATGCTTATACAGCAAGAGCACAAGCAGCATAAACAACGCGGCGCTTGGTTATTAACGAAGTTCACCATGGGGGACTTGTGTACTTTGCGGAGAGGTGAAGTTGGATGGGCGGAAGTTTTGGTTTGTATAATCGAGGGTGGATGAGTGAAGAGGTTTGAGCTTGCTATCGAAGAGAAGAGCGCATTATAGGCATGTGTGGTTTTGGGATTCATTTCGGCAAAATCAGAGCCCTGTACAATATTATAATTTCGATTAAGTTGTTTTATTGGATAAATAACTGTACTTTCGCACCTTTTCTTTTTGGTACTGGTAGGTTTAATGAAATTCTCTGTCTAATTCATTATGTTGATTAAAAAATAAGAATTAAGATTATGTTATAATCGATTTTTAATAGGTACTTTAGTGGATAGCCTAAAATTATGTTTTACATAATTTTGTCAAAATTTACAAGACTTAATCAACTTTTTAGCTAAATAAATGTCTTACCTTCTGTACCTTATGGAGTATTAAGTTTTCATTTAATATAATGATGTACATATAAAAAAAATTCTCATTAAACATATAGATTCTCAGATATTACAGAATCTCTATCAGTCTAACGAAAACTGCAATAAAAAAAATTTATACTTTCAAAGGACTCTTTTTTAAGATCTTTACATTAGAAAGCTGAATAAATCATTCCAATATCAATGCCTTATTAAAGTAAAGATTGCAGGCAAAAGAGCTGCGCTTTTAGAGTATTTACGGGGAGTTCTCATGCGTTTTGTAAAAGGCATGTAGTAAAAGAGCGATTCTCGTTTTTGAGTCGATAATTGAGAAATCGCCCAAAGGAACACGTCGATCTTGGAAAATGAAAAAGAAAAAGAGAAGAAAAGTGCATTTATTTTATTTTAGCAAAATAAACATACTTTCATTTTAATGAATTTTTTACAATAATATAGAGAAGAAGGAATTTTATATTACACTCTTACTAAAAAGTAGCATAACAATAATTATTTAATAAGAAAACTTTGTTATTTATAATCAAAGACATGTTTAAAGCTTAAATGTTCTTTTGTAAATCAACTAGACTAAATGAAGTAAAAAGGCTACTGATGTACTGTACCTTCATTACAAATGTTCTAAAATTACTTTTGTTAATTATAATGTTATTAACAATTTTAAATTAATTAGACACTGTTTTACTATCCAATTTTCATTTATCGACTTTCTCAGCTTTGAATACATTCAAAAATTCGTTCAAAAATGATCATCTTAACAAATTGGCATTTTAAGTATTTACAACTAATTTTTCACTAATCCATCTGCACCAAACCACATCTTGTAGTATTAAATACGACGTATACAAATGATAATACGTCCTCGAATCGCGGCTCGACATCATCTTCATGATAATACATCTGTCGACGGCTTGTAAAAAATAGCTCTTAAAAAAAACGTAAACAGTCAACCGTAAGCAGTTCAAAGCACACAGAAAGTTGTCCATCATTGCGGTAAGAATACGCGTACATACGCTTTCAAGCTCGTTTTCTCTCGGAGCTTTTCCGAATACTTTTGCATTAATCTCTCTCTCCCTCCCACAGTTGTGTGACGTTCTCCGCTTTCTTTTTTCGCGGGCCCGGCGCCTTTTTGTCTCGCCCAAGTTACAAATGACACGGTTTTTAAAGCGCTCGTAGCGGAGAACGACGACGACGCTTAACAAATGTTCAAGAATCGCGACTCAAAGAAGAAACTCGCTTTCTATCAACGCCCAGGCCAGCGGCTTTTATGCGGGCCTTGATTAATGGCCTCCTTCTTTTCGCCGTTATATCGGTGCGTATAATTACCGTTGGATTTTTCCGCGAGCGCGCTCATTCTTTTTTGTCGATTTACGTTCAGCTAAGATCTAGCAGTTTTTGAAGTTCTTTTTTTGTCAAAGTGCACGGTACACTCAGGAAATGAAGTACTATAATTCTATAGTGAGAATATATTAATGTCCTTACAGATATTTCAGATTTATTAAGGAAGATCTAAAGTTTGCAAGCATAACATGAAAATTTAAATTTAAAATTCTCTCTCAAACTTTTTCTCAAAAATAAGCTTATTTGAAGAAAATCTTATCGCTCTATGAAGTACGGAACATAATTTAACGGTCCGCTGGTTGAAGTCGCTGGTAATCATTCCTCTTGGATTCCAGTGGGAAGAAGCGACCCTCGATTAGTGGACAGCACGCAAATAAAAAGATACGGAACGCACCCCTCACTAGCATTAAAGAACTCTTTCTAACGGATTCCCAACTTTGATCTTTCAGGACATTATTAAAAGCGTCACAAGCGATTTCAGCTGACTTGTTTGGCTTTCTTCTTTATGTCGTGGAGAGTAAGAGAAGCTCTAGGGGTATATGCATAAGCCAAAGGTTGTGAAAGGCAATCGTTGTGGCTAAGAGGATTAGGGAGGGTCCCGGCCGAGGCTTGACATTGAGATGATCTTATTACGTGTCGAATCGCGATGTGTGTTATTTCTTTAGAAGAATACATTTCGGTTCATTTTAAAAAAATTATTTTTATATTTAAATATTTAATTTTGTTATTGCAAATAGTGATGAATTGTAAGTGAACCGTTTCATTTAGTTTCGTTAAACATACACATTGTGGAGGCGAATAAATAAATACATTGTATAAACAGCGCAAGTTGTAATAAAAATTAAGTAATGAAGAAAATATCTTGCTATATCAATAAACTGTTAGTCACTAAGCGTTCAAATTCTAGTTTTTCTCACTGAATTCTTCTTTTCACCTCCACATCTAAATCTTTCACTTACTTCAACCTTATTTTTCTCAGACCCCCACATCGTCCCTCACATTTACGCACATACATTCGCTTTTCTGAATCTCGACTTCTCTATACCCTCTTTCTATCGCAGTGCTGTCGTGGCGGGCAATGCACGCAAATGAAAGCTGGGCACTCGAAGAAAGCGCTGAAAAGGTTTAGAACCGGCACGGTCGCTCTGGAGATTAAACGTCCTTGCGCCACTGTGTGTAATGGTCCTACTTAAGTTTTGTATGGAGAAGGGAGCTTTGGTCGTTCTCGGACGAAGAAAGTCGAAAAAGGTCGTGGAAACAGCTGCGGATCGTCGACATTGTTCACCGAACGTTATTGTACTAGCTCCGCTTGATTACAAAATGCGGTCCTGGTAACAGAGTAGAGCTTTTTCAGAGCAAACATGTTTATATTATTCTTTTCAACCGAAAACTTTGTCAGGAAACTGTTTTTCGGAAACGAAAAATGGTTTAAAATCCTTTTTTTATACTGCTTGTAAAGGAAAAGCATTTGACAGACGGTTAAACCGAGTTTGAAGATTTCATTGGCATTAGATAATTAATCGATGCAGTATCTCTATTAACGATTTGCAAGTTCTCATAACAAGTAAAAATCTAGCGGGTTTCAGTCTAATTTAGCTTTGCAAATGAGAATTGATTCGCTAAAAGTGAAAATAACCAATGTAAAAGAGGGATAAACGATGTATAGAAGTAATTAACAAGAGAGTATACGAAGCTGAAAACAAGACTTTGCGAAAAAAGGTAAATAAGGGAAAATGAATGACGGACAAAGGAACTTTTTTTTTAATAATTAACTCCACGGTTCAATTATTAGTGACAGTATGATCAAATGAGCTATATATGTACATATGTCTGTCGAATGATAAGCTTCGAGACACACACACATACACCAACTAACTTGAAAACTAAAACCGTAATTATTCATCAGCGTTTTCAGGGGTGACATGAGTTCTGTTCATCTCAAATCACTCAGCACAGTCAAGACAAGAATCTTTTTACAAACGCAAATCGAACAATCGCATATTCTACAAAAATTTTAAAGAACAATAAGTATCGTACCTCCACCGCAGAATTTTCAGGTCTGACCACTTTTGGTAAACCTACGCTTCGCCGCGGTTATTTCTGCAAATATTTCACGCAAGCGGCAAAGTTTGAGATACGCGGGTTGGCGTATACCGCACGTGACTTGAGTACGTTGTTCAGTGTGGGGGCAAGGTATTCAATTTGCCTTCCGCAAAAAGCCCCCGTCGTCGAGACACCTTCGGGCTAGAGAAGCTGCCCCGAACGAAGGCATTTATTAAAGCCAACACGAGAGCGCACGTCGAATTTCAATTTGAGCGATCCTGTTATCGATTTCAGGGAAGAGTTTGATTTCATGAGGTGTATTTGTTTACCTATGGAAGAGGAGAGCAACTCTACAAATTATTACACTTTTAATCATTCCTTCTTTCTCACTACAAATGATTACATAATCATTTTTTGAAGGACGTAAATAATTTTCAAATCATGAATTATTGTACAATATTATTTAAGTTTGAGATAAAGTAATTTTAATTATTAAATATGATTTGTTATGTACGCCATTAAAAATGAATTGTAATTTGTTGTAATTATTGTCCTACCATAAGCTTCTGCTTGAAGCGAGATTATTATGTGTAATCGAAAAAAGTTGATAAAGTTTGATAAGAACGGAACAACTACCATCAATTTTGATTATGTGATGACTTAAAATATGATAATAAACATAAATTTTGTTCTATGAGTTACAACTACATTTTCATTGATAAAAAGTTTCGCTTTAGAATGTAGCTTCATTACAGATAAAATACTTACATGAACTAATTCACGTGAAAATTATCTTGAGATAGTTATACCAAAAAAGCTGGTATGTATTTTTTATTTTTTATTTAACAATTTGACAATCAATCTTGTCAGTATATTTTAGAAACTCAATTTTAACATAAAAGGAAGCTTGGTATTTCAATTTAAGACCATTCTACTCCAAAAGTACATGTTAATCAAACGCGCAAAAGTACCAGAACCAATGTGAAAGCTTGACAATGTGGTATAAATGGGTCTCCAAGCAGCGTGCAAAGCCACGCACATACAGCGCGATGTCAGGAAATAAGGCCATTTTGTAAATATTCTCTCTCTCTCTCTCTCTCTCTCACTCTCTTCCTTTTTCTCTTATTCCTTGATCGAACGGATTTTCCCACAAGCCGTTACTATTGCTCGCGCGTTATCTATTCGTTCAGACATCCTCCTCTCCTGGTTTGCTAGACAAAGGTACAATGAATCGTTTGAAACGAGCAGTTCGATGCCAGGCAGTGTGCATTGAATCGGAGGATAAAAGAGAGAAAAGCAAGATCGAAAAGAGGGAGGGAGGAAAATACGAAAGTTTGAACCGATCAAACGAAATGATTAAATGATTAATTTCTATGCTCATTAATGTGCTTGTGGTCGATTCAGTAACGGATCTCTTGATCAAGTGGGATTTCCATTCCTTTTTATGTCCAAAAGAAAATTGATAACACTTATTTCACTTAAAATTGATTCTATGTTATATTCTAAAAATTTGAATTTGTCATTCTATTGGGATAACACGCGTTAGAGGTTAAAAGTTCTATACAATTGCCCATACATGGATAGGATTCTCCGCACCCGAGTGATGGTCGAACTAGCGAACAAAGCGACCGAATCGGGTCAATCACGTCGCGTTGAAACACAGCGTTGATTTAGCAATTGGTGAGAGGGAGAGAGGAGAATCAAGCTATACAGGCAAGGAGCCGCGCGCAGTAATTACATTCGCGTAGCAGGAGCGGGAATCATTTGTTTGTCCATCGTTGTGGCCCGAGCACAAAGCATTGTTGGCTTCTCAGTGGGTAAATGCCTCTGTGCAACCTACCGATCTCTAGCGGCTCGTCTTTGTTGCGTTTTTTTGATTAGGATATTTTTTTATCTTTTTTTTTTCATCATACCCAGAAAAACATTTCCTGAATGCTGCTAAGTTGCACTTCAAAGTGCTCGCAAAACCAACGTGTTTTCTACAAAAATAAATAAAACAAAGTAGACTTCACCTATAGTATTAGTCTACCAGTTTTTAATCGTCCTACTACCGTAATTGCGAGCATGCGTATAAGCACTGATGTATTTCCTGACCGGTTCATTTGCATTCTTTCGCTCTAAAATACGGATCCAACTCCTAATTGAAGTGTCGTTTTAATATACAAGGGGTTATGCGCAACTATTATACACCCCTACTTCTCCACGTACGTTTCAACGGGCCGTGAGATAACGAAGCCTGCTTAGACAAACTGCACAAAGCCACATGGAGTACGCAGGTTCGTTAACGAGCAGTTCGTCCGAGGCGTTAAATATTTCAATGCGAGCGCGCAAAGTTTGTTCTTTTGGATATCTAGGCGTGGAAGCGCTTCTAATTATGAGCGGTGGTACTTTATGCGGGAAATTTGTTTTTTGTAAGCTAAAGTTAGACGTGTGGTGGAATTGTTCGATGTATGGCTATGTTAAAAGTGATTTTATAGATGATTATATTTTAAAATAACGGCTATTTTAAACTGAATGTATATAAAATTATATAAATGTATGAATATACAGGGTGTCCCATTTTAACTTATACACATCAATAACTCTGAAAATATAATCTTTAAAATAAATGTTTCAAATAAAAATTGTAGGGTTTCAAGGGGGGACATCAGACCATGACTTTAACCATGATTTTATAAAAGTTACTTCTTACAAGGTGACAATTTGATTTTTCGAAATGTATACCTTTTTAGAAAGTAACTGTTCAAAATAATTCTAAAATCAAATATTCGACTAGCACTGCTAAAAGTTAGCATTTCGCTATTCACTCGGGTATACCAAAAGGTTAAACAGTTTAGGCGAGTCGGTTTTATATTAAAACTAAGAATTCCGAAGTCGTTGGCGAAGATTGGAAAAGTACCAAACCGTGCAGAAAACAGGGTCCACCAACAGAGCAGGCCGTATATGCCGCTCGACTTTTCTTTCATTTTCTCCTCTACGGCACAAAAGAGACTCCAAAACGAGCCCTCCAGACTTCCGGGCAGCGCGCGATTCTAGACGGCGCTCACGACGCGGAGAAAAAGAAAAAGCCGAAACGCCTCATCTTTGACCCCTTCCACCGCAGCCTTCGCCACTTTAAAACGACTCTTCGATTCGCGTGTACGCGAGCCACTCATAAACTCGACGGGGGACTCGTTTTCTAAAGTGCAAGAGAAAGAGAAATAGAGAGAAGGAAGAGAGGGAAGAGAGTGGAAATAGATTGGTAGAAAGAGAAAAACAAAGTAAAGTTTAAGAAGAGAAGAAGCCAGACTTTGATAGGACGCAAGAACGTGAAATAGAGCTGAAGAAAAACAAAGGGAGAGAAAGAAAGTGTGGAACAATGGTGCTACACAGATAATTATATATAAAAAATAAAAAATAAAAAAACACAATAATAAACTGTAAAGTAAGAGTTCTTAATCTATAGATCCGATTTACTTTTTATTGGTTATTATTTTTTATTCTACCATTTTCTGTAATAGTGTCATCTACTTTAGATCTAATACTTTAATAAATAATAATAATAACAATAATTAATTGTTAATAAATAATAATAATACTTTAGTATCTTAATACATTAATATATTTGATTTTAATATTATCAAAAGCAAAGGTTATAAATGATTTCTAACAATATATTTTAAAGTCTCTTTCATGTAATAAAATTAAATTATGTGAACATTAAAACATCCATACAAAAAAAATCCATGAAAAGAGATAACGAACAATAATAGAGACAAATCCACTACCAGATATCATCAGTCGTGAAGGCAAAAGAATAAGTAATATTCTACGAAAAGCGAAAGTGCCGCTGTAAACGCTGGCAGAAATGAGAGGCATATTAGCAAGCTCGAGCCAGCATAGGATCATACGCAGAGAAACAGAGACTTTAGTACCGTCTATCGGTGGAACGAGGGAGGGAAAGTACGTGACGGAGCCAACAGCAAGCAGGAAGGAGCAGCCAAGGAGAGAGAAAGCCCCGGCCTTGTCCAGCCTTATACGAGGATATAACTGGTAAGAGATGGCTTAATAACGCTGCGATGTAGCCACGCGTGGCTAAGCCGGCCAGTGCACACGTGCTCTCTACAAGCTACGGGTTTACTCTCGCGGAGACGTAACGACCCAACCTCGTCGTCGTCGTCGTCGACGTCTGGCATCGGGCAATATTGAAGCAATAATCCTGCTCTGTCTTGGACCACTGCTCTTTCTCCATCTCGGTCTCAGATGTTGGTCCTTTCGTTTTCCCTGCTTTGAGAATTCTTTCTTGATAGTTTTTTCGAGATGTTGCTTCGAGTATCTCGAGTTTTACTTATGGCTTAGACAAGACTTATTTGGACTTTCGACAACTTTGAATATAGTGTATCAAATTTCAATAATTTTCAAAATTTATGTAAAGTAAAATATGAAATAGGTTGAATAGTAGAATAATTAATGGAAAAACATATAGTTTCCAGATCTTGGTTCCCTTATCTGGAACAAGATAATTTGGTTTATAAGATTGTTTATTGTTTGCGTTCTTCACTTGTTGTACTGATTTCGATTGGTATTAAAACTTAAACAAAAGAAATATAACGTTAGCTCTTAAGACTTTTCTTGCTTATTATTATACAAGTTGGAAAATTGGAATTGAAAAACTGAGAACAAACAGTTATGAAACTTTCCCACCTACGCGCGTATAACCTAAACTTTTCTTTTTCCTAACTCATATACGCATGTATTTCACTTGAAAATAAAAAAAAATAAGGAAGTATGTTCAAAGAAGTCGACAAAAGCCCCCTTGAACTCTCGGTTAAAACATTAATTTTAGGAATAAATCAGGAAACCGTTGGTATTTTAAAACTATGAACAATTATGAAAAAGTATTCATATATTATGATAGTTATATATTCATACTACATATATTAATATATGCAGAATTTGAAAAAGAAAATTGTCCTGCACCGTGAAAATGAATTTTCGGAAATAAATGAAGAATACAAATTTTTCCTTAAAACATAATAATTGTTCTCATAACATTTCTCTCAGTGTAACCTGTCAATAAAACACTTTGGAAGATTGCAAACGTCTCACATGCGCTCAAACATTCATATGCGAAATAACCTCCAATTTCCTCGTACAAGAATAAAAAATTTTCCTCTCGCGTTCTACCCACGATATCCCAATATCGAAACTATATACTTAAAGTACAAGAAAAATTCAAAAAGCTCGAACAGGCCTATAGGCAGGCGAAACATCTGGTATGAAAAATTCAGCGATCAAGATTAAATCGCTGCGCGAGCAGCCTTTTCTGCTTTTCCCTTCGCTAAACTCCGCGCACACCTCGGAGAAAACTCGAAACCAGCGAGAAGTACGATCCAGCTGTGTGTTCTTGGCACGACAGGGGAGCGTCGCGCGCCAAGTGGGGCTGAATTTAAGGTCGAATAAAGTCGCTACCGCAAAGGATATAGGCGCGCTTTAATGCGTATGTATAGATACATGCATAAAGAAGCTGCTGCACCAGCGAGCCCATGCATACGATAGTAGAGCTCGTGCCTTTTCCCGCTGGATGTACCTTTATCATTTCGGCTTCTCCGCGAATAGCGTTTCCATCCAGCCTCGGATTTTTGGCCCGACGCGGACTATTTTGGCGAGCGCCCGGCGGAAGCGTTCCGTTTGTATACGGAGGTGTTTTTGTGTATGGCTGGAAATAAGTTCCCAGAATGTCGGATTTTGTTACCGCTGACATATTTCTTTTGTGCCGAGGTGGGAGGGCCGCACGTGTAACGGCCTTCTATTTTTCTATTTCGCGAGGTTTTGTCGCTGGAGCAAGAAAAATCTGTATACTCTCCGAAATTAGTAAGCGAAATTCTCGCGCCCGCTCAGGGCGAGTTAAGGCTTTACTCCGGAGTAATATGGCCTGGTTTTGGAATGAGACTGTTGACGTGTAACTTTAATGAGTCGTAAAAAAAAGTTGGCATAAATCAGTGTTGATGGTTTAGTAGATGAATGTGGTACATGAACACCAATTTTAAACTAGAACATAAGTGTATTAAAATTGAAGACTTATTATTCACCTAATGTAGCATCGTATATATTTTTCTAAAATATAATATTTCAATTCAGTGTTTACAAAATTAACAGTAAAAGACTCTAAACTGATATACATTACGCTGGAGCTACTTTATAGAAAAATTTTTAATTACAATTTTGTCATACTATTTCAGCAAACATTTTCATCTTGAATTCAAATTTTGCCTGCACCCAGAGCCATCTTTTTCTCTCACACCCCGCTTCTTTTTCAACCTCCGCTCAGACTACTGCCTCGAAATAGTCGTCGGATTGGATGATTCGAAAGATTTTTATCTAAGCGGCTTTCTAGTCTTCGAGGCTGCGGAAGCAGCAAAAAGCAGAAAGAAAGGAGCACGGTGAGAAAAATCTCAGCATAAAAATCTGGCTGGCTCGCAAGGACGGTAATTGAGTCACATATAATCCAGAAAGTGCGAGCGGCCTGAGACACACTGACTGTATATACATGTACAGAAGTATATATAAGAGTCGTACGATCTCGAGTCACAAAAAGAACGAGCCAACGATGGCGCGGCGGAGAAAATGAGAAAGAAAAGTCCGGACAATAAGTGAAAAGAAAGAAGAACACAGAAGAAGGAAATAGGAGAAGAAAATATGGAAAAGATATAGAAAATGAACAGTATAGAAAAAAAAGAACAGAGGAGAGTTAACCATAAAAAATAGATATATAATTTTTTTTTGTACATTACATAATCCATAATCTTTCATGTCGTAGTTTTACAAAAGTAATATTTTATTTGTTCAAAACGAAACAAGAACAGCAGTGAAATAGTAAAGAGTATGTAAAGAAATAAATTAATTACATAAT
>JAPYZA010005837.1:0-12166 GCA_030522685.1 Eupelmus azureus | reverse complement strand
AATAAAATAAAATAAAAAGTCGCTCGAAAAGCCAAAAAATCAAATATATAATTTTTAATTTATCGTCACTTAATTTTTTATTTATTATTATAATATTATGTATTTCGTCGCTTCAATCGAATAACAGTACACATTAACTTTCTGTATGAGAAATCTCAATTCGATGTGTACTGTTATTTGATTCAAGCGACGATTTATAATAAATATACTTTAAATTTTATATCTTCGATACATTATCTAAGAATCATATTAAATAATTTGAATGGCTTTATAATTTACAAATGTTTATAAGTTACGAATATTGTTACAAATCTTTTTCTCGAGAATAGTTTTTTCTAGAAAAATTACGGATAACAGAAAATATCATAAAAACGATATTAACTATATAATTTCATAACTTAAAGAAACATAAATTTTAAAAACGAAACTACAAACCTGGCACGTTAGGGTAACACGGTAACGAGCTGCTGGTAGTGCAGCTCGTCAAATGTGTTTTTTCCGAAAGCGCTTCTCCAGTTGACTTTTTCGAACTATCAGATCCCGACTTTGCAGTATCCGTTTCCTTCTTCGCGCTCGTCTCTGAGCGCACGTCTTTCACATCTTTCTTCAATTCCAAATCACAAGGCTGCACCTCTTCCTTTTTCGTTTCGGACTCGGACGAACTACATTCCTCCTCGTCCTTTTTTATCTCCTCCACGTGCTCCGAGCTTTTGCTTCTCGAGGATTGGCTGCGGTCGGTCGATGTGTAACTCGCCTCGCCCTCGTGCAGGTAGCTCCCTTCTGTTTCCTCTCCGAAGCTTTGCAAGGCTGGAAAGAAAATATATTTACGCAATTTATAAGCGTTTAATTTTTACTTTACTTTTTTTCAGAAGCTATGAAGACTTACTCATGCCAGAAGGCATCTCCTTCATGTAAGACTCGAACGCAAGATCAGCCTCGACGTCTGCCTCGGTATCTTGACTAGCCACGGAAAGCTGGCCCGGCTCCTCTTCCCTAACTAGGCTCTCGCTCCGCGCTGTCTCCGACGACGATGGGCCCGTCACGTCAGAACAGACGCACACGTCCTCGGTGCTGCCTTTCTCAGCTCCGTCGCACGTCAGACTCGCCAAGTATCTACGATATCATTCGCCAAGACTCGCTTTCATTAATCCACTAAATTTCACAAGAATATACACGTAACGTAAATTATAATAGACGTACCCGTAGATCTCCATGAAGAGGCCAATCGGTATCATAGCCGAGCCGCCGTCAGGCTCATGGGTGAAGAGCTCGCAGATCATGATCATAGTCTCGGTGATGCTTCGTCCTAGCAGGCCCACCGCGATGGCCAGGAACTTCTTTATCTGGCACTTGCTGCGGAATTTGCCGATTTTTATTATGAGGTCGGAGTCGCGACGGTCCAGGCAGAGGTAGTCCCATCGTTTCAGGATGCACTCCAGGGGTAAGACTTTGTTGTAGTCAGCTGCGATGGACGGTTACTGGGATTTAGTTGTGCGGTTATCGATTAAATAGATTGCAGGGGGATGCTATATATTTTTTAGATGCATAGCTGCATGGTGTGGTGTATGTAGGGTGTATTATTTAGATTAAGATTATTTGCCGACTGTATGGATATAAAGATGTGTTTATTAATTATATTTTTGAGACGAATGTTGATTCTTATTATTGAATTTAAAAAATAAAATAGTTTTTATTAAGAAAGAAATTGGCTGACTGGCGAAACTCGGCATTTATCTACGCGCATTGCAACGCATCGATATTATATTTTTATGACTAAATTAATTTTTTTATCAAACTTCTGTACAAAAAAGCTTGTTTCAAAAATTATGATGCGATTATTTTTCAATTTAATTAACTTTGCTATATAAATAATTAATCAAAACTTTGAAGATTATGATACATTTATAACTATCACAAAATAAATGTATATAACAAAATTGTTCTGTTTACTTATATAAGAATAATTGTAGGTATGTAAAATTCATATTGATATTAAAATTTTACCCTAATATTGATCTGCGCAGCGCAAACACAGAACAATAATTGATCTATAATTCTAGGAATGTTTCTGGGACAATCATTATCAGAGTTATTTATGACACACTTTTGCATATACTTTTTATACTGAAAAAAAAAATGGAATTGCGTCAACGTAGTATCAACAAAAATATTTTGCATAGAAAAATCAAACAACTAGTAAGTATATACATACATACATAACAAAACTATAATTAAAAAAATACGATACACAATAAAAATATTCACCGATCACTCTCAAACCTTACAAACCAACTAAAAACCAAAACAACCCCACAATCCCAAATAAAACCATTCCCAACCCCAAACCACCAAACAACCCCTCAACCTCCCAACACGGAAAACCTACCCCCTAACTGTCTGAGCAGCACCTTGACAAATCCGAGCGTCAGCCCGTAAGCCGTGCACGCCGGCGGATACTCCAACCTGAGCTTCGTCGGCGGCTCCTCGCCATTAGCCAGCGCGTGAAAGTAGGCGCTCGACCACCTCAGCAGGTCGTAGGGCTGCGTGCGTATCGCCGACTTGCAGAACTGCTTCAGTATCATCGGCAGCTTGGGCGGCACGTTGATCTGCTCGATGCAGTAGTCCGTCTCGAGGAGCGGCATCTTTCAACGCCGATCTTGACTGGCGCGCGCGCGCGCGGAATCGATTTCCGCCGCTGAACTTTTATGTATAACCTAGATCTTCTTTTTTTGCGCGTGCTGCTTTCGACGAGTGTCTTGGGGAATGTGCTGAGGTTGGAGTGTGTTTGGTTGTCGGGGAGTCGCTTAGCAACGTCGGGTTGAAGCACTGTGCAACAGAGTGGCGGAGGTGTATTCTTGGTGTTGCGGGTTTGGTTTGGGGGTTGTGGGTTGGATTGTTGGGGCTTGGGAGCATTGATTTTTCTCTTTGAGAGTTTGTTTGTAATTGGGTCATGGGGAATTGAAGAATGGAGAGTTTATGTAATTATAGATATTTAGATTAATTTATTTAAATAGATAGTTGCGATCAAAATTAAGGAGTTGATTATTTCTTTATATCTTTTTTAATGGTATGCTAAATATCAGGAATACGTAAGAATTGAAAATTCGAAACTATTGAGCATAATAGCCAAAAATCGTATCATCTTGATAAGAAGTTTTATTTTAAGCTATTTTCGGTGCGTAATACATAAAGAATACACATCTCAATCATAAAAAGGAAAAAATCTTCAAAAACCGCACCATTAATTCAGCTAAACCGATAAAAACTCAGTTCCCAAATGACAAGCCAAAAGCAGCGAACGTTCGCCAGCTAAAAGCACCGATGCACCAGTAACCTAAATAATCTACCGATCTCAGATGCCACTTACAAAAGACATCAGCAGCGCTCCCAGCCACTTGCCAATCGAGCTTGACAATTCGAAACTTCGCGCCGCTTCTATACCAGCAACGCTCCCGCTTTAACCGACGCCCGCACAGTAGCGAGCTAACCTCCAAACCTCGCGCAAGCCACGCGAGCTGGCGCCAAAAAGCAGCGCGCTCGGGGGGCCGCGCAAACGCTATGCTTAGCGGCGCGCGCGCGGCTGGAGCAGCTTAGAGTCGGGCGCCAGAGCTCCGTGTGTTCGGGTCGGTCTTCTCTCTCTTTTCCCCCCGGTGACTTTCTCTCTCACACAGTCTCTCTCACTCACACACACACAGATCTCTCTCTCTCTCTCTTTCTCAGTCGCCTCATCGTCGAATATAAGCGCGCTGCCGCAGGTACTGGCAGCCCAGAGAAAGAGCGACCCAAGGCTCTCGAGCACGCGTGCCGCAGTTCAAGCTTATACAGCAAGGAGAGCAGATTAACACACTCCCAGGATGGCATTGTTCCGCATCAGTAGCCGGCGCTGCATCGACCTCCAGGTACGTCCCAGCCGCCCCGAGCCCTTCTCTAACGTCTTGGGCTAAATAAGCTGCCAGCAGCTTTTCCATTCTCTGCGCCTGCTGCTGGCTCTTATACTGTCTTCCGGTGCAAGCGTCGCAGTGGCATAGGGCACTAGACTAGAAAGACTCACGCGCTCCTTATTCGGACCTCTCTCCTCGCGCTCTTTCACCCTTAGCCCAGCACTCGGGAGAGCCACCCCCCTCCCCCTCCCGCGCTCCACTTTTTAATCACCAAGCTCCACGATGGAGTGTTTTTCTCCTCTCTCTCTCTCTCTCTCTGGCTCGTCTCCCAGCCCCCCAATTATCGACCGCGAGGAGGAATCTCCGCAGGCCAGGTCGAGAGAGCGCGCGCACGCGGCCGCGACGGCCCATTTTTCCAGCACTCTATTCCCTCTCTCTCGCTCTCGGATATATATTCCTTCTCGACGCGCGCGAGCGCGCTCGTTTTGCTTATCTGTCTCGGGGGGCTTTCGCGCAAAGTGTACGTATAAACACGTATAGCCCCGAGAAAATGAAAGTACGCGGCGCGAGGGGGGAAAAAGATGCCCGTCGCAGAATGCGCCGTTCGAAAAAGTTCGCGGCGCGCGTCAGCACGCCGCCCGAGAGGAAGCGTACGCATACACTCAAGTTCAGGTATATACACAGAGCCGCGGAGGGGAGCGCGGGGGACGCTCTCGTAAAGTCGTGAGCGCGCGGGCGCTACCGCCTCCTTTTTCTCTCGTTCCCGCTCCGCCGATCGGTTCCGCACGCTCAAGCTCGACTTCTTTCTAAGCCAATCTTCCGGCCCAATTTCCCTCGCCGTTCACTTGTTTCTCTCCCTTCGATCTCTCTCGCTCGCTGTAGTGTAACGTTCGGCGGGGCCCCGAGTATTATAGCGGCGGGACGCGCAAATTTTCCAATGTAGCCGACTCCCTCGGAAAGCTGTCACGTTCGATCGTTATCGCCCGCAAAGTGCATGCACTCACCGCTCCGCGATTATATAATGCAGACACACAGCCGCTTTTCGCGGCTCGTCTCTCTCTCGCCCGTTCGATCGGCCTGCTGCTGCGTCTGGCGCAGCCTCCTGCCTCCGGGAAGGGAAAAATGACGATCGCGCGTGTATATATATATATGCATCGGGGGGATTCCTAGCGCGGACCGCATGACGCGCATGGGAAAATCAGAGTCAGGCTCTTTCGAGTGAAAATTAAGGTGGGGGTTGACTGCGGGCATTTCGGTGCGTTTTCGGCTGTGTTTGCCTGCTTCACCTGAGCAATTGTGAATGTGGCACGGGAGGCTACCTGCTTCGCGTTGGGTAGGGGAGTGGGATGGAGTAGGTAGCAGATGGTCGGCGGTTATGCGGGGATGTAATTTTTTTCGCTCGATGAAAAAGACGGCGGGCGGTCGATAGATGCAGGCGGCGGCGGTTCACGGATTGCGTAACCGCGAGAGGCGAAATAGAAAAGACTTGGCCTGCGGAATTCGCGCTAGAGCCGTGCCGTGTTTTCCTCCATACGCTAATTTTGCAAACCTAATTTTACGTCTATAAGCGGGGATTATGTTGATTTTTTTAATTAAGTCGTGCGCTCTTGTGTCTTAGGAAATTGCGGAGCGATAGCTTGAAGTCTAACAAAGATACGTTGTTGTAAAAATCTTGGCAGAATGACGTCTTTAGAGAGCTGAATACATAGTCCGCTTATTGTTTATCACCTATGCTAAAAATGCGTCTAACACTGAGCAGCTAGAGTCCGGCCTACTTTGTAACAGCTGACGCGCCGATTGATAAAGCTACAAATTCAATTTTCGTCATTGACACAGATTCCCGGCAAGATCGAAGCGAGCTCTGTTTTTTTCGATTGATTTTTGGCAGTGAATTATATAGCGAAAGTCACGGCTAATTGAATTTTTAACCTACTGCTCCGGCCGCGATAACGAGCGCCGTGCGTGTTTCGCTCGAAGCTCGTTATCGGAGAAAAAATAGCACTTCATCCGGAAAAACTCGGCGCGCTTCGATTTATCAGTAGCCATTTATTTACTGGCTCGCGATTCATTTAAGAATTAATTTGTTTCCCCGAGAATATCCTACATTATCAATTATTCACATCTCAATCTCAAATATTCGTGCGCTCAACATTTTTATGATTTTTGCGATCGCCCATTGTTTTAAAAAAAGGTCGACTAAATCCCATCTTTTTCAAAACAATCATCACTTGACAAACTCGCCGCTCGTAACCCTCCAAATGAACTCTTAAATCTCCCGAAAAGAATGACACGGGCAGCAAGCCGAATCACGAATAAATAACCGGCCCATTGAAGCCGCACTCGTAACCTTCTCGCGCGCTCGCGCGTAAACCCTCGCGATTTTGCAAGGTATACCGCTAAATTTAGCGGGCGTTTCGAGGCCGCGCGCGGAAAAGTGTATCTGCGAGTATACGATGGACTAGTGATCCACATCGGGCGATCTTGCAGGGTCGCGCCGATCCAATTTCGTGCTGCGCCGGCTGGCGAGGCTCCACACGGACGCCACCCCCGAGAGCTCGGGGCTCTCTGCTTAAGCGGAGCACGTAGGCATTTATTAGCCGGGTTATGAGGGTGCCGCGACCTTCGCCGATCGATTTAAGTCGATTGATTGAGTTGCGAAGCTGCTGGAAAGGGAACGCGGGATTGGGTTTTATGTTGCTGAGCGGGGATACGTGGATTTTGTTTATTTTTGGTGATTAAGTGTTGTGATTATTGGGATTATGAGAAAGACTTTTTTGATTGTGAAGAATCGGATTCTTGATGATTGTTAGTGATGATTTCTTTGAAATGAATTATTATGTCAAAATTAATTTTTAGACAAAAATTTCTTGTAATTTTGTACGATTTAGGTTGATTCGAAATTTTACGTAGTAATTGTTACATAATGAAAGAATTTATTTCGTCTATTGAAGTGAGTTCAATTATAGTAAGAATGAAAATAAATGGTTCTTATATAAGTTATGAAGTGAAACATTGAAGATTCTTTTAATATTGAATATACAATAAAGGTATAAATATAAACACCAACCAGTTGGCGTAAACACGTAAAAATACAGCTGGCAGAAATACATTCAACTCGTATAAACATCAAAAGCTTATTTTAAGTAAAGGCAGTTTAAAAATACCTTCCTCTTTTCTATTTTTTCTCAGTTAAAAGCTGCATCCAATTTTCAAAATAAAATTTTTTTTTTTTTAATTAAGTAACTTATTGAAAATAAAGAATTTTTAAAGTCTTAATTATTTGTAATTTCTGACATGAATTAAAATTGTGTATACATTAATTCATTCAATACCATCAGTATTTATTACAGTATTATCAAATATATTAAATGTAGATAAATAATTAAATCATCAAGTATCAAAAAAACGCTAAATTATCATTCTACATTATCAAATCTCTCAGAACTCGAAAAAATTGCCTAGCAAACGCTTAAGAAGCGTTTTTGATATCGACCAGCGCGAATTTCAGCAGCGCCGGAAATGCTGGAAAGATAATGACGCGCTTGTGCGGACTTGGTCATATAAAAGCCGGCACACGCGTAGGGGGGAACTTTTGGTCCGCGCAAAAAAAAAGAGCGAGCCACGGAGCACCGCATCACACACACGAGGAGCGACCTTAGATTATCTAACGGGACACGTTCGCCGTTCTCGACCTTCTCTTTTTCTCTCTTTCTGTCTCTCTTCTGCTCGCTCTGCGCAAACTATTTCAGAGTCCGCTCGTTTCTTTATTATTAGTCTCGCGTGACCCGGCAGACGCACACGCGAGCTATCCTCGCCATGGGCCGTTTGGATTGTTTAGTGGATCGTGAATTTGGATTATTGATGAGGGGAGTGCATTTTGTTTCCGGTACGAGTTCGTTGTTCGAGTTTTCGATTGGTTTACAAATTGCTGGTACAAATTTGTTTGAAGTTTTTATGAAAGTGCAAATTTCTTTCTTTTTAATAATAAACGAGCACGGTATTTTTTGAAACTCATAAATTAAAATAAGTTTTAAAAAGTTTTTTTCCAACAATATATAATTTATCTTTTATTTTGAGTGACACAGTGTAAAACAGTAATATTGGCTACATTTTCAATAGTTCAATGTCGATTAAAAATAGGTCTATAAGAGATTAACGATTGATACACTTTTAACTTATTAAACCTCAATTTTGACTTTAAACACTGACAGTAAAAAATGCCGCTCGTCAAAATTTATATCAGTGCTGCAATTTGATAGTCTATAAATAAGAAATTACGTTTTCCCTAACAATGATCAAAGATCAGCGAAACCAATTTTTCACTCCGATCCGCATAAACTTTTTTGCTGAAGCAGTAAATTCCCGCGTTTGAATGTGTATAATAAGGCAAAAGTAATACAACACTCTACATTCGATAATACAATGTACACGGCCTTATTCCAGAAATACATTGATTCCGTCTCCGCCGAGTTGATAACAATTATCTGAGACTTTGCTAAAATGAGCTGTGTACCTGTATGCAGCGATTGGCTTGGAAAAACCTTGGTATCGCGAGCAAAAGTTTTTTGGTAATTGAACTTGCATTGTTCGACGTCACAGTTATCCAACATCGATCTCAAAGCATCATTATCGTCTATATTGCTAAACTTGTCCTTCCTGATACGAAATCAGTTGGAGTTCAAACTTCATGTTTCTGCGCGCTTTGACAATAAACGTTGATGTTTTTATTATTGATATTCATATTACGCACATTGTACACTTTTGTATCGAGCGGTAAAAATTAATGGAACAAAGCAAGAAGGAGGAAATGAAAAGGCGAAAATAGATCGTTCATTAAATATTGATGCTAGCAATCAAAATAACTTAGCTTAATTATATAGATAAAACCTTAGTTCAACCCCCAAATAAAACCAATTACAATAGCCAGTAACACAATTAAGCCACCCTCCAAACCGATCGAATTGAGTAACCGAGCCAGCGACAGCCGAACGTCAAGCGAGACACGCAGCTCTTATAACACGACGCGTGCGGTCAGCTATATGTGGTGCGCTCACTTATAATCCTTTAAGCGATCGCTAAACGATCCGCACGCATAGGCTGCTCTCTTTCTCTCTTCTCGCGTTCGCGCGTCTACCATTACTCGCTTGATTCAAATGACTCTATACTCTGGACTCTAGGCTGTACGTGCAGCAGAGCATCTCGGAAGCTTCCCCCTTGTTACCTTGTTAAGCGCATCTTCTTGGAGAGCGAGATTTTTCTCGACTTGAGATGCAGCAGCTGTCATGATACATCAGCGCTGCGCGAGTGTATCGGTTGTTAATTGGGGATTATATCACAGTAGCACAGATTTTTAAAGGAAGTGGAGCGTGCGCTCTTGCTTGCGCTGATAGCGAGTGTAACCGGATTTTATTTTAGTTTCGGCGATGGGAATGAAAAGTAATTTGTAAATTTGTTATTTTGGATTTTTTTAAATTTGGGATGGTTGAGGTTGATGCTTCGGGTTAATAGAAATTGCATAACTATTGACGTTTCGATTAAAATACTCGTTTAATAAAAAATTACAATATATTTATATAGCAAGGAAAATAATTTATTACGTAATAAATATAATAATTATATAAAATATATTTAAATAGAATATTTAATTCATTCTAAATAATCTTGTAAAATATAATTAGTTAAAAAGTTAATATGATTTTTACAATCTTTACTATTTTTATAAATCCACCTTGTAACACAAAATTCAAAATTAAAAAAGTTTTACATTAAAATAAAAAAAGAAGCTTGCGAAAACTACAATGACTCAACCGAGGCATGCAACATAATCCCAAAATGAAATCATGAAACGATTAAACTCGACGCACAAACCAGTCGATTACGTAAAACTTTCATTTTCCTCTCCGAAGCTAGGTCATTTACTCCAAAAAAATAAAGTCCAAATCCAATCGTAATCACGAATTTAACAGCCAGAATGCCGCGCTTCTCAGGTACTTATACAGCCCAGTCAGCGTTCATAATGCAAATAGCCGCAACTCGAGCAGCGCGAGTCGCGCTCGAGTTAATTCAATAAAGATTCTCTTCGTCTAGTATCCCTTCCCCCTCTCTTTCTCTTTGTCTCTCTCTCTCTCCCGCTTCAGATGCGCAGCGCGCGCGCGAATTGACCGCGCGTGCAAGATCAATGTCGATAGCCATTAGAAATGAATTAATGTAACGTAATGCGATAAAGCCAATCGCTGTATAAAGGCGCTTCTCTGCGACGTTATCGCAATCGCGCTTATTTCGACTTTTTGCCTTTCCTCGATCGATTGATTTGTTTAGATCTGGGGGAGTCACGGTTTTACGATGTTGAGTTTTTCTGCGCGCGGATCGTTGCGTTGGTGAAATCGATTATCGGTGATAGTGGGACAAGTTCGGTGAATGTGTATTTACCTTGCGAAGTTTCAAGAAGGATTTTGTCTGAGGATTACGTATTACCTAATAAACTTATCGGTGGCTTTACATTATTATTGTTAGTTTTGGGGTTTAGTTTAGTACAGGTAAAAAGAGAAAAGACGGTTTTAGAATTGTGATCTTATTAAATACAAGTATAGTGAACCAGTTATTATATATTTGCTGTCATTGTTTGTTTTAAGAATTTTATTTTAATTCTACATGTAATTCTCGACGCGTTATAATTTATATTTTGTTATAACTAATACTATATAAAGACTTAATTATTACATAAAAATGATAATAGACTTTACAGAATACTTGCTTAAAAAATTCGAGAATGCTATATTATTACGTCGTGATGCGTGTGAAAAGTATACCATTTTATGAATCTGGCTTTTCCCTTATATAGAATGGTAAATTCCATTGATGATTTTTTATAGAGATAGCCGAATGCGAGGAGTGACTACCCGTGAAGCCCCATTTAGCCAACCGGTTTATAATGCCTCTTTCTATAGGAGCCTTTGTGAAAAAACGATACGAATGAAAACGTTCTAATTTCTAATTTCTAATTAATAAAAAATTTTTTATGCACAAGTAGTACTTATTAAACAACTTCGTGCAGCCGTCGAAAAAAATTAAATTTGCACAAATATCTATAAAAGAATCCCGCACAATAACGCCACTTATATTAGCCACGCCGCACAGTCACCCTCCAGCAATTCCCATAAAACCATATCACCGCCCCCGCTATTAAACTCTCCTCTCTCCCAACTCTTATCTTAATAAGGAGGTAATTCATAATCTCACACACAAACGGCCTCTCGGCATCGCGACGATTTCATTCAATGAAGACGGCATCTTACCTCGCCGTCGGTGCACCATAAATCTCGGCAAGTTAAAAAAAGGCGCGTGATCCCTTCCGAACAGCAGCGAAACGCGCCAGAGAGTCAGCTCTATATCGTCGTCGCTCTCTGCGTAACGCGCGCGCCGTCGAGTCATCATCGTGAGCCGTGGCACTCGATGACGGCGTGACGTCAAGCGAAAAAAAAATGAGAGAGAGAGAGGAGAGCCGATATTACATAGAGCGACGAGGAGCCACGTGGTGCGAATTCGTGCTGCGCGCGGCGTGTCTCGCTTGTGGAGAATGTTCGATAGCGTTCTAATGGCCGTGCGCTTGTTTTGGCTGCGGCTTTTTGTAGTTTTGATTTGGGAGTTGGTTCATGCTTGAGATTAATAAGTATATCTTTGAATTATTATTTTTTTGTTTTAATAAGGAGGAGGAAGGAGTGTGAGATGAAAGTGGAATTAATAAATTGATATGTTAAATATTTTGTTTTATTGATTATTAATGTTTTTATTAAATATTTTGTTTTATTGATTATTAATGTTTTTATATTTTTCAATAAAATATTTACTACACTGAGAGAGAAATTTTCTGAAATCAAATAAATATTTTGTTAGCAATATTGAAGAAAATATTTATTTGATTTCAGAAAATTTTCTCAGTCTGATAATATAATGAATCTGTGTTATAAAAATTACTATTTTTAATATAGTTTATATTGTGGATTTGTAGTTTTTATCAAAAAATGATATGTTTATGTATTATACAAAATGTCAATATACTTTAAGAATATAAATTTTTCTGTATCGTAATAAAAATTGCAGCACATAGGTATATAACGTACTAAACTAAAAAAATTATAAATTTTCGCTATACTATGTCTCTCTATGCAGTAATAATACCGGAAAACACACGTATGAACACCAGTGAGCGTATACACCGGGCATTTTCCAAGCAGCGTTTTCTCGCAATTACATCCACCGTAGACCTTGACATTATCACGTCTACG
>JAPYZA010005836.1:0-18389 GCA_030522685.1 Eupelmus azureus | reverse complement strand
AGAGTGAGAAAGAGGAGAGAAGCATCTGCGTACGTATATATACTATCGCTTGTTCCCGCGGCGATCTTTTATTTATCAAGCGAATAATGAACTCACGCTGCCCAGGGATTCCAGATTTTCGATTATGCTAATTTGAATTGAGGATCGAGCGCGGTTTATATTGAAGTTTTGATCAGTTGTCAGTCGAGTGGTTCGGGGGATTTTCTTGCAAGGATGATGCAGAGCTGTTGTTGAAAATAAATTATTTCGCTGTAGGTTGATGAGGAGGAGGCATAGGTGTATGGATGTTTTATGTGGTCAAGATGGATTGTTAAGTGAAAGGATATCTTTTTGGATAAAGTTAAAGATAGACTAATGCGTGTGATAAGTTTAATGGAAGGTACAGTTGAAAATAATTATAATAATAAGATTATAAGCTTTGTATTGGTATTAATGAATATTGCATGAGAAGCAACAGTTGATTTATTAATGGATACTTTTTGTATGGTAGGTGTTAAAGCTGTTTTTTTTTATTTAACTTTTATTTTCATTATAATGTAATACTGAATACCGTAGTATGATTTCAATTAATAATTGCATAATTCAGAGAGTAAAGATAAATGGCCATAATTAAAATTTAATAGTTTGAAAATATTATTATATTTTAACATAAAATTTCAAATTATAATTATGAAGCGAATTCAGTAAATGCATATTCATTTATTGAAAATGGTTCAATAAAGGTTTAATAAAAGATGGGAAATAAGCTTTTTTCGTAAAAGATCGTACTAATTATTTGTACAAATATCATATAAATATTATAATGAATAGCACCGTTAAAGTCTTAAAGTTAAAGTTCCAATTCATTTATATGAAAAGTGGAATTTTACTTGAAGAGTTTCGGCGTGCATGCGATAAATAGTGATTTCAATTATATAAGTCTCAAGTTCGTTTTCATTAATTTCACTCGATATAAATGCATAGAAACAAGGTAACACTCTAGTTGGTTTCAGAAATTAACGGTTAAATTAATGAAAACCCCCTTTCGGAAATAAATTCTTCAATTAATAAGAGCAAGCACCAGCACTTCCGTGCGCAAGCTCCTCATTGAATTGCAAAATTTCGCGCTGGTCTGCATTTGATCCTCTGCAAATCTGCATAACAGACCCAATGCATTTCTTAATTAAAGAAGGGATCTTCACCTTGGTACACATAAAAGAATCTCTAAACAAGCTTAGCGCAGCCAGGAAAATCTGAGAGAAAAATCATTGCAACCCATTTTTCCTTGGCGTGCGCTTTATGGTTCAGATAAGCCAGTGCGAATTTGAAATTGCAGACTCTTTTTTGCATTAAATTTAAACTGTTATGCGCAGGGGTGATAAAAAATCACGGCCTATTATTCAAACGTGCTGGGAAATTACGAAAGTTTTGCTCCTTTTATTTTCTCTCGCTCCAGTGAAAGTGTAGTAATGAAATTGAAAAATATAATTTATATGTGGAATCTGCGACTGCTGGCAAGGAATTATGGAGAAAATAAATTGGTGCAGGTACTATAGGTATTCTCATAACGTTCTGTTTTGTTCTTGTATTCTTTAAGAAAGTGTTTTCAGGCGCCCAAATGAATCATAATGAAATGAAACAGATTTAAGAGGAAAGTAATAATTGAATATCAAAATGATAAATAGCTTTGGTCGCATCTGCTCGAGACAGAAGAATTAAATTAAAGCTTTTGTGATTGGTTACGTACGAAGTTACGAATTAAATACCCTGAAGACCTAATTTCTTAGACAGCTAAGACTTATTGAAACCATTTTTTAGTTAACAGACATTTCTTAGTTATTTAACAGATATTAGTTATTTTTAAAAATTTCGGTTAACTAAAATGGTAACAAATTGTCTAATCAACTAGTCCAAAGAATCTCACTAATAGATTGAACCTCCCCTTTGAAAAAATTTGACCTGTTTTAATAGACTTTGTACATCAAAATAGTTATTTTAGGTACGTATTAAAATAATCCATCGTAATCGATATTCACTAAGAAAAGCACTTAATATAATCACGCAATATATGACTCAACGCCATTACAATAAAACTATAGTTACATTCTTCCTAACAAACTCATATTCCAACAGCGCGTTTCGTTAAATGAAATCATTGCTTTGCAAGGATGCAGGCGCATCCTTGCCATTATCGGCGCGCCCAGTTGTATAATCGGATTCCGTAGCTGCGGGATGCCGTCGTGTGTCAAGAGAGCAACGGAGGCTAAGAGACGCGGGCGTGCTCGGGATTAGATCCGCAAATTAGATCGGATGATTTATTAATCCGCGGCATAGCGCCGCGCCGCTGTCTATAAATTCTCGGAGAATGAGATTTTCAGGCTCGAATTTTTACTTCCCAGGGATGAATTATGGCTTCTCGGCTGGAGAGGAGGAGCCTTTCAATTTGTCCCGTGACTTCGGCTTTGAAGTTTAATTTGTCGAGCGAGATGATTATGATGCACCGAGCGCGCGCTATCGCAGTTATGTATTCGTGGCGGGATTGTACGGATGCACGTAGCCGGCGAAATGACAAATTGGAATGGCTCTTAGTCAGTTAGTTTAATTAATGTCTTGAAGATAGGAGTGAGGAAGGGATGTAGTAGGGTTGTTTGTCTGTACCGGATAACAACTTCTTTCTGGGGAAAACTTTTTTATTTGATGAGAAAAAGTTACTATGATGTTTAATGAAGACTTCATAGATCGAAAAACAAAAACAAAAATCACCATATTTAGAGGAAATTTTCTATAAATGCAGATTAATTTACTATACAGCATGTTCTAAAATATCTTATTACAGCGTATCAATCTCTGAAGAGCGTAGTAATTTTTAAAAAACTTTTGCAATTTTTGTAACGACTCTTCTCTGAGTGTAAAAATATTAAAGGTTAATCTTAAAATAGCCGCTTTTTACTTTAGATCGCTTTTTCAAAGTATATTTTGATAGCTCTACTTTAAGTACCTCTTCAATTCAAAAAAGTTTTATAATAAAAACTGAAAAGGAAATTTTATAACGCTGCGGTGACATCATTTGAGGCACGGTAACCGATTGACTGCACAAAGAAACTTTATAGTCAGTCATAACTTTGGTAAACTGAGTTTCTTTTGAAAAATGCGGCACAAAGCACTACAAATCGGCTTAGGACCTCTATCGATGTCTTAAATGGTTATAGAAAAAGAAATTGCGAATTTTTTCTTACTTAAAGGCTCTTTGATGTATAAAGAGTTTAATACCCTTGCTTATGTGAATATTAAAACTTATGAACTAAAAGATTATTTTATAATTAATGTAACTATAAATATAATTACATTTTATTCTTTTCAAAATTTAGAAATTCCAGCATTTTAAATTTTCATTTAAATTAAATGTTTTTTTTAGATCTGCAACTTCTGGCATGCTACTATTTTACTAAAAGAGTCGCGTACTAAACATTTTACAAATAATGCTATTTCTGAGATTTAGTGCAAAAGTTCTAGCCTATGATTTTCATTAACCTTGCACGGAAAGCCAGGATTATGCAAATAATGTTAAAGACACATAAAACTTATTTTAGTGATAAGTTTTTCTTCTGATTTAATTTGTCCAACAACATTAATAATCCTTGCAAAGCCGGATGCTTACGTCGTTGCACAACTTTAACGAAAACAAACATACAAACAAGTTAGTACCTTGTTATTATTTCAGGAAGGTCGCTAATGACCTCTGAGCACATAAGCGAGATGAGAAAATAATACTTTTTGCTCATAGTAATACCCGGCATTTTAGTAAAACTTAAAGTAAAAGTTACTCCGCAAAGCTTTTTTTTCAAGGCGACAAAATAATTATACTTTATAATGCTTAAAATTTTTTATATATTCGTTATTTTATCTACATAAAAATTAGTTTAAAATATAATATTTTGAAACACCGCTTGATGAATAATTTGAATAATATGAATTTCATATTGATTTCAAAAGTAAACGAACCTACAAACACAAAGGAACTCCGTCTAAAATTTCGTAGTCCTTTGAAGTTCTAAAATGAAACCTGATCGCTCATCTCTATTGACACAGCGCTCAAATTTACATAGAGCACGCACAAAGTTCAGTTTCAATCTGAGCGAGCTACGATCATACCCTCTATGATTTCATCTGATTACATTGCCCCGGGAATCACGTTCATCGACTAAAGAGCCCAAAAGCGTCTGGCTAATATAGCCTCCAGTCTCAGGCCTCCTACGTAGAACAATGAATTTCGGACATAATATCCATTCGAGTGGTAAAGGAAACAAGAGTATTTGAAGTTCGACTCCTCGTGCTCCCAAAGTTCCCAAGAGTATCAGACAAACACTATTTCATCCCGGAGTCGAAGAGACGGCAGGGGAGGGCGAGAGATATGTATTTCGAAGACTCTCGCTCGTCGGAATTCTCGAGATAACAAGCCACATCGTTGTCTGTACGTGGTTATACCAGAGGGCTTGGGTATGAGAGGAAGAGCGGAGGATAGAAAGGGAAAGAGAGAGAAATCGATATGGCTTGTGAGGCTGGGATCGAGAGGAAGAGAGTCGGAGGGCGAGAAGAGAGATGGCACGAAAAAGAAGGAGATGCGGCGACAATAAGAGAGATAGGGAGAAAGTACAAGGATAAGAGTGAAATCAGTGAAAGAACGAAAAAATTTCTGGAAAATAGAAAGGCAATAGATCTGCGAATACAGAGGATGAAAAGCTATAGGTACGCGTGTGATGATGAAAAAGAGAGCGAGAGGGGGGGAGATAAGGTAAACATAAAATATATAGTGTCAGACAGAAAAAAGCGCAATAGTGAACTAAAAATGAGCGGGGAGGAGGAGACGCGATAAAAGAGGGACGAGAGGAGAGCTGCTCTTGATCAATTGGGTCGAGGGACGAGAATCGTCTGCGAGTCTCCCCTCGAAGCGGCCATTTCCACGTGCCGGGGAACGTTAACACGCACGCTCACACATTTAGGTCGAAATAGGGACCCAAGCGCTGATATCAAACCAGCCTGTTTGCGAATCGACAATATTGAAGGGTCCACTGAAGTTCGAGGAGCGCCGAGCGATGTTTAATGGACAAGGTGTATAATTATTTATTTGGACGACGTTGATTTTTCTTTTTGCTTGGCTGGGTGTGTGCGTATATGTTGAAAGGGTCTAGCTTACGGCTGTAGGATGTGGAGGGCATGAATCTTTGCATAAATAGGTGATGAGGTTGGTAGTTAATATATTACAGTTAATTTCGGGATAATGCGCTAATGTTTGACTGTGATGAACATTTTGTACTTAATGCTTGACGCGTTGTATATTTTGCTTTGTATATTTAATAAATAAAAGTTAGGATGAAGATTCAAATGAAAAAAAATATTCAAAATTTATATTTATAAAAGTTTGTTGGTACAATTTCTGATTAACAAATTTTTTAAAAAGCGTTTATCTATTTATTTATTTATCTCAATAACTTTAAATGTATATAAATTTTTTAGTAATTTTATGTTTATTTATAAAATAACTCTAATTCTGTAATACATTACCATTTTTTATAATTTTAACATTAAAATTATCTTAATTATTTTAATTTATTAACTTGATCATTTGCATAATGAATTCAAAACCATTACGCCATTTATTTATTAAAATATTATCCTGCATTTAGAGATACGTTATAAAATACTTATAACATTTCACGTATAGGATTAACCCAGATGGAATCTGATCCCAGAGCAAGTTATTACAATATGTTAGCTGTTAGTTAAAGTCGGCTTTGCTCGTACCTGTCGGTTTATTTGCGTAAATACAGATATTGGAATATTCGAAACATTTACTTGACAGTCTTCAAAAATATGCGACAATTTATTGACACTTTTTACGATAATAAATTCTATTCTTTCATGACAGTGACAAATTATTTCCGAAAGCATTTTATAAAAATAAATACATCCACACTGTTTGCTAATATTCTTTATAAGATGTATCGCTATAAATCGGTCACCAGTAAAAGCTGCAATAATTCATCCTTACGGATTTTCATTATAAAGAAACTATATACATGAAATTCAAGCAAATTCTCATGTAAACATTACCAAGTAATAATCGATAATTCACCTAACAACTATTCTGCAACCAGCTACAGCGATGAATTTCAGCCTTCAGCCAACGTCCGCCATCCATCTTCGCCGACGAAATAAAGCAAAAGCGTTCACTCGTCAAAATAAAACTTTCAGGCGCCCCCCCCCCCACCTGCCGCATATACACAGCCGCGCATACATCTTCACCTCTGTCCAAAATCCACCCCGCCCATAAATACCTAAAGACAAACGGACGTCCGGCCGAAAACCAGATCGAAGAAGATAAATCGGCGGCCTGTTCCCTCCTCCTCTAATGAAAACGTACGCGTGCAGCTCGGAAAATAGAAAAGCCAGCGCGCATATGAAGCAAAGAAAAAAATCTCTTACGTAAAAAAAACATAACAGAGAGAAAGACTTTGTCACACGTACACGGACACAGACAGACACACAGTGAGAAAATGGCTGTATTATCCCCCGAGAGTGAAAAATTCAGGTCGCGCGCGCTTGCGAATGAAGACACGAGAGCGCACGCAGTAGTCAAGGTCCGCGTGGGTCAGACGCGGGGCTTTAAGGCGAGCGCGCGAGTTGTTTTATTCATGCAGTGGCCCCCCCCTGCCCCCTGCAGTCGTGCAGAGGAGTTTTGGAATTGATTGAAGGTACGCTCTCTAGCTGGACCTTTTGTCGGTTGTTTATTGCGGGCTATTGTTCGTGAGAGTCGCGGCCCGGAAATGGAGGGAGATTTCGGGACGGGGCTAACGAGAAGCCTTTGAGGAGGATATTTCTTTGTTGGGAGGGAAAAGTTATTTTGAAGAAAGGACGGTTTTTTTTATTAGCCGGGACGGTATTTTCGGATGCTGATGAGATTTTTATTGAGAGTTTCTCGAGCAGTGAGGAATGTTTTTACTTGCTTTTGATAATAGAAGGTTACTATTTTTTAAGGAAAAATTTGGGTCGAATAATATTTTAAAATAGTATTTATTTTTAAGATTTTAAAGCTTTTATATTCTGTCAGATTTAGTATAAAACTCTAATCTTGAAATCCAAAATCTGCTTATTAAAGAACAATTTATACTACGGTTATCTTAGCCAAAATTAAAGCGCATTAAAAATAACCATATTTTCGAATATACATATCACATAGTTTATCCTATAATCCTTAAAACCCTCGAGCTCTCTCATTTACATAGAAAGTAATCATAAGTTCCCTTTATCTAACCGGCTGCATATCACAACCCGATATTAATACACTTCCTAAATTTTCTCAACCATCAACAAGTAACCCACCATTATCATCCACAATTACACCTCCTATAACAAACTCCTATATATGAATACTTAAGCACTCCTCGCCGACCTTATTATAAACCCTTTCAGCAACTTTCTCAATTCGCCGCGGCTTTACGGCCCACTAATAACTTCGCGCGACTACAAGTTTCGTATTAGACGCAGACTGGCAAACTTGGCCTGGCCTCATCATCAGCGCGAATACTGCACCGAACAAAAAGAAACTTTTCCCCTAATTACTCGCTTCATCCGCGGATCTTCATCCTCAGCCTCCCCCGATTCTTCCAGAGAACAAAAAGTCAAAGCTGCGCTCGCAAGCTCGCTGCTTTTTCCGCGACAAAACAAACGAGCAAGCTCAGCTTGCGGAAAGCACTCCAGAAAATGCGCCGAGCGCGCGAACGCGTAAAACGCAAATTGTATTTATACGCGAATCTCGTGGGCGCCGGAAAAACAATTTCACAAGGGCGGCGAGCTTGCGCATTCAGCGTAGCAGAGCCGGGCTAAAAAAAGAAAAGAGGGAAAATCCCGCTCACGCGCGGCTTCGTAAATAACAAGAGATTTCGGTGGACGGTGAGAAAGTCCCGGCGTCGGGAATGTAAAGAGGAAAGACTCGCTGATGTATATACGCGCGTTTTGAGAGAGAAGAAAGAATAAGAGGAGAGGCTCGTATGTTTATGTAGGTACGCGCTGGCGCACAGAGGGAAAGTGAAAATACGAGGCAGCCGCGGGGTATTTAGTACTCGTGCTGGCTGCTTGTGTGTATACGCGCGGAGCTGCAGGTGTATGCAAATGCGCGCGTACACGCGACTAATACAGGCGCGCGGATTAACATTTCACGAAGTGTAAACTTGAACAGCACAAATTATACGAGCGCGCTTACACGCACGCGCGCAACCTACTTACGTGTATGCACTGCGGATGCAATGTGGAGCGCAGCGTTATTTTTTTCCTCTCATCGGTAATTATTGCTCGCCTGGATAGTGGAAATTTTTCAATATTGCCGCTCGGTGAAACGTAGTTTGCGAACTTGTACATAAGATTTTGCACGGAAGTTCGTAGGGTGCGTTCGTGCGAGAAGGTTTTAGGAGTGTGAGGGCAAGTGAGAAATTTTCTCAGTCTGCTTCGATGAGTTTGGCTTATACGTCGGTTCGTGCATACGTGCGAGGGGTTATAAGATACGGCTAAATCTGGCGAACGAGAGGGGAAATTTAATTGGACTCGTAGTAGATATATATGCTTGCCTTACATTTTTTGCTTTAATTTATTAATGTCGATGAGGAAATAGAGACGGTGAGCGGTTGGCTGATTTTGACGTGCAAAGTTATTACGATGTGATAAAGATCGATTGCTAAAGTTTCACGTAAATTGACTTGATTTACAGAGCGTAAATTTTTGAAAATCTCGCCGACGCGCCGAAGCCGTCTGTCGTCAGGCTTTATATGGGTCATGAAGAGCAAAAACGTTTTCTTTTATATTTCCGTTTTAATGGTAGTGATTATTGAACTGATTATTGGTTTCTGAGCAATAATGCGTACTTTTATTAGGATTATTAATGTTTTATAATTATACGTTCTTTTTCATTAATTATTAATAAATCATGACAGTTCGCATTTTATTATATATTAAAAAAAAATTAATTATTTATTTTAAGCGTGTATGAATATTCTGTCTCGAAAGGGGTTTCAAATGAGTTTAATATTAACACTTTGCTAAATCTTTTCAATCAAAACAGGCTGGCGGAAGACCTTTAATCTATTGCCCATCAAATATTTAAACTTTCAATCCAATTTCAATCAAGATCGATCGATAGGAATATAAATTGAATCTTAACTAAAACTGTTTTCACCGATATCACATAGTCTTCTTTATTTCATTGGTAATATTCTAATATTAGCCAGATAGATCTTTTTTCACGACTTTCATATTATTCTATTATCAAATAGTAACTTTATTCTGCATAAAATATTATTCTTTATAGTAAAATAAAACATCAAAAATACATATAAGCTTTTTAAAGCCGTAGAAACATCAATATTTACCGTGCAAGAACTCGAATTTCGGATACTCTGTTAAGCAAATATTTGGATAAGAATAAACGAACGTGTTCCAATTTACGCCTTATGGACATTGAAGCTAAACTACTACATGATTTTTAAAAGCAAAATATCAAGATTTTCATATTTAATTTTCATTTTCATATTTTGGTTTTCCATTTCCGCAGGCAACTTTTTTTTCGTTCATGAATATTGCAAAAATTCGATTCTACGTGCCTCAACTGTCGGGGCTGGAAATTCAATTTTCTCAACTTTACGGGTCGAGACGTCCAAAACGTCAAATATCGCGCCACGAGATTGTCATTTATTTACCTACCCCACAAACTTTCCTCGCCTCTAAAATTGACGTGGTAACGTTGCATTAGCGAATTTTTCTCGATTGATTTTTATGATAGTCTTTCACCCGTCACTTCTTTCAAGTAAGTATAAATAACAGCTATAATAATAAACTCAATAAATATTATAAACTATCAAAGATAAATTAATAATCTATATAAAAATATGATAATCATCCAAATGTTTAATTCCACAACAACGTAAAGTCAAACCTCATCAAGCAGCCAGCTACACCCCAAATTATAAAGCACCATATCATCATCAAGGCATCTTTTAACAACCCGCAGCCCCTCAAAAGCCATAATTCAAATCAACGGAAAAACCGCAAGCCGCTATCGAAGCAACCGCCGCACTGCTGAGCAAACGCGATCCTTTCCGCACGCTCCTCCGAACTCGGAATTTATTATACGCCGATATCCTTCGCCCGAAAAAAAGAGCAGGGGCGCGCAATAATTCGTCCCTTCGCGCCGATATCGCCCGCCTGTAAACAATCCAGCTCTCTCTCTCTCTCTCTCTCGCGGGAAAACTCATTAAATCTTCCGTCGCCGTTATCGGCCGGCCGCAAACCGGCGCTATGCAGCTCGATCATCGTGGGGAAAAGAAATGGGCCGCAGAATCAGCCGTAATAAAAGGCGCAACTTTGCAAGGGCGAAAAGCACGTGCGAAAGCGCCGGACGCGCGTGTAGTTTTGTATGGATATAGGTGCGCGCGTGTGCGTGCGTTTGTACGTAGCACACATGCGCAGAAAGAAAAGAGAAAGACGGAGAGCTCCAATCCCGGGCATCCCGGGGCTCACCATGGCAACGCATCGAGCGGCAGCGGCCGTCTCTCTTGCTCTTTGTCCTGCGATGTCTGTGAATACCGAGAGAAAAAGAGCTTCTTTCTTCATCGGTTCCATCTCTGTTAGCCTTTATTTTTATTTTACGCGCTTCTGCGCGTATGTACTCGCGAATTCGGAAGCGGATTACGCGCGCCTGGATTGAGGGAGAGAGAAAGAGCTGTTCGCTTCGTAATAGGAGTCTTTTGGATGTGTGCGGGAAGCGAGAGGAGTTTGTGGGTGGGTGGTTAATTTTCGATGATGCGTCGGGCACGAGTGTGTTGCGAGTTTTTGCGAGAGACGATGTTTTCGTTCTTTGGTTTTTTTCTTCGGAACGTTGAGTGGATGAAACGGGATATGGGAGGGGGAATTAAAAGGATGCTTATGAGCAGGATGAAAGCTAAATAAGTGGATATCTATTTATAGTGAATTGTTTAATGTAAGCTTTAATTTTTTTATTCCAGAGGATGAAAAATTAGCTTCCCAAGAGCAGTGTAATTATTCGAATCATAATAAATTTACTGAATTACGCAGCCGCGTAATTCTTAATCACTATGCCATTAAGCTTGATTAAGATAATTTACATCCCCTTTATAATTTTTTGTTCGTAAAATTGTACCTAAAAATGAATAATCTCCTTTCGTTTTTAATTTTTTAAAGCATCAGTAGCACGTCATATGCTACAAAAAAATTGGCAATAAGTAGAGTACTTTTTTTATAATGACACATAAAATCGTAATTTTATAGATAACTTCGTTCAGCGTCATTCAATATGCATGAATCCGTTTCTTTTATTACATTTAATTATTTACCGCAAAACGATCGTAAAATGGCTCATGAGATAGCCTCGGTCGGGTAAACCTGATTAAGGGCAACGTAATTCTTCCGATAAATGCACCGGCACCAAAGAATATCAACACTAATACATTAAGTAATACGGAGCTTTTACGCAAATAGACGCGCACTTCGCTGTAGATCGATAATTTTTCGTGTTTCGGTTTAGCGAAATTTATGCGTTTTGTAATTTACTGTATCGTGGACAAAACGAGGTCAGACGCGTTAAGCCATGGAGCTCAACTTTTCGCGATCGTAAACTCCTTGTACGAAAAGGAAGTAATTAAATATAAATCAATTACAAATCTAAATACATCTACGAATCAGCGACGATTAGACAAAATTACAAACATCGCTAATTAGGAAATGTGCTACAATGTTAACGTATCATACATTAGTCCAATTATTCTCTCTTTGTGTCAGAAAGTTAGGCAACGCTGGAACTAAACTACACTGGAGTAAGAGGAAATCCTTGAATTTTCGGAAATGTGCACAGCTGACTAACGAATTTATAGGGACCTTGATTTTAAGCAAATTTTAGACAAGCGTGTACGTATATAGTCGCTAATTATTAGTGAATTGTATTTTGAATAACGTCAAAATCCGTCAAGAGAGAAACATAATTCACTAAAAGTATCTAACTGTATGGAAAGCGTGAGAGTGTACCTATTCATTAAGAGGTGTACCACAATCGTGCTTAACTAGCTAAATAAAGGAGATTCAATTTCTCCCTTCATTTACTCCCAATTTGGTAGCGTAGTTTCAAATTTTGCGTAAACATGCTAAAATTAACATTGCCATTTTGAATTTACATTGATAACATTTACTAAAAAATATCTGATTCTGTAATACAAAAAAGATTGTGTAAAGATTAATTAAAAGTCGTCGATAAACGATTATATTTTTAGTTAAACGTATTTAATTAGAAATTTATTAAATTGATTATTAAATGGATTCTGTGATTCGCTTTTCTTATTAAATAGAAAAACAAAAGAAAATATCATCCCAGACATAAGAGATACATTTACTGTATTTACTGTGTCTGATCGAGGAATTATCTACTGTCAGTTTTTTCTACACTTCTGAAAAACTATCTTCTTATCCATCATGAATCGATGAATAGTTGTGATTAATAGTATGAGCGTTACGATATAAATAAACGTCAAAGCTATACATATTGGTTTATCAAATGTTTTGGATGCTGGAACATTTGTGTCAACATTTTGTTTGGGAAGTGCCAATCATGCTTCACTGTTTCATTAAACCGAGCAAATAGTAACATGTAGTAAGCGTCTATTTATACTTGTATCTATATACTTTTTATTTAAAAAATTAACCTTTCTCCGTATTATTAAAAATAGACTTTCTATTTTTAAAGTTGTCATATAGTATATCAAAAGCTAACAACTTATTCAGGTTAAGAAGTTATTGAATAGAACAATTAGAATATGTACTTAAAAACAAGAAGTTTTTTAGCATAAATAATTAATGCATCTAAGGAAGTGGAAGTTGATCTTTAACGAACAAAGTTATTTATAAAGTTTTTATAACTAAACCATGCGGACGTTTCGGAGGATTAACTGCCTCCCTTTTCAATACTGTGTTTGTAACAAAACTAAAACGTAACTAAATAAATATGCACTATTATTCCAAATAAAGAAATTAATATCACAATTAAGGGCATTTTAATAAAAAAATGTATTTAATTTAATTTATATTTTTACAACTTTAATAAATTAATAATAGAAGTTACGTTAAAGTAATACGCTCACATAAAATGCTTCTTTTTATATTGTAAAAATGTTGTATAATAAAATTTTAAATTTTGAAAAATTTGACTACGTAGAAGTAAAATATGGAATGTGGTGTATACGCAAAAGTATATTATGAAATACCATATAAATACATATGTAGTAGACATTGCATGAAAAAATTATATTAGAATTTTTATACACAATAAGAAAAAATAAGCATATCAAATATTTTATGGCTGCAATATCTTTATTAATCTTGATCTTTCTATTTCATCTTAACATGATCTTTGAATTTCGTGCTAGATTCTCATAATGATTGTATGCGAACTTTAATATACCCTTTCAGAAGAATATCCTTATATAAATTTTATAGGCATTTAAACTCCCAATAACTTTTGCATACAGCTTAGTATTTTACGCGCATACTCGGCGATTTATATATAAAAATAAGTAAATGAAACTAAAAACATATTTGAAAAATAATTTTATAATAATAATATGTAAAATTGGTAAATCATTATAAGCTGTATTTATAATTTTATAAAATCTGAAGCAAATTTCGACTGATTCTTATAAGAGTACGTCCCACTTCTTCAGATCAAAGCAATTTCTCGAAAACATCTCAAAAAATACTCATGCCTAACAAGTCCTCAAAGAAATCTGATGCTAATCCCAGCACGTCTGCCGTCGCGACCTTTTACCCTCCTATAACATCTTATAATCATCCTAAAGTGCGCGCTCACGTACGTTCCTCATCCCGAATTTCCAGCTGGCAAACGAATCGCGTATACTTATATACACACGCCACTCGGCCAAAAGTCGAGCTCTGGCGATTTCACGGCTGGCCGGGCTTGCGCTTGTTCTCCTCAAAACGACTTTTTTCGCTCCGTCTCTTTCCTTTCTCTTTTGAGATATCATTTTGCGGTTGTGAGCGTGAGGAGATTCGATTTTTCCTCCTGCGACCTCGAGCGACGTAATTGAAAATTTCAGCGTGAAGTGGACCCTCGATGATTTGTGAGAGTTTTTCTTTTACTCAGTCGCGCGAAATATTTTTTTCTATTTCTAGCATTGTGATGTATTGCACGCTGTCGTCGAATGCTTTTGCGAAGGTATATTTTGAGGGTGAGAGAAGTGGTCGAGGCTAAGTGAAGCTTGCAAGGGTACTTTACTAATGTTGTGAGAAGAATTTTCACTGGAAACATTTCGGGCGCAGAATAATATGCGCGTGCGAGGATCTGTCTTGTCGTCGGGAAGTACCGGCGATGTTAGCTGAAATTTTGTTGTAAGAGTTTTGAAACTCGTATTATATATTTTTTTTTCTTTTTTTTAATGAGATACTTATATACAGTGATATTGAAGAGAGACGTACTTATGAAAATTTACCTAGAAACATTATTTAACAAACTAATGACTTTTTTATAGAATACTATTTGAAAAACAAATAGTTTTAAAGTGTCGAAATATTTCTATCATCTTTCTAGTTCAAATATTTTAAGCTAGTAAATATAATTTTAAACATTTTTGAATTTTAATAAACGTTTATTCGTTTTCACTCGTTGACCTTTTAGTAGAGTAATTTAATTAAATTGCCCCAAAAAAAAAATTTATTACTGTGATGCAAAAATAAAAGTTTTCTAGAATATTTCCATTTAGAAAGGTAGCAATTTATTAAATAATTAAATAATTTCATCTAATGTACATGTGGCAAGTACTGACCTAAATGAACATAATTATGCGAACCTAAATGTAGACTTTAACGTTTTCGGGGATATTTTTTAACGAATGTACCACTAAGAATTTCGCGTTAAAACAAGTTTAATTAAATAAAAAGTAATTTTGGTGCATAAAAACAGATCCATTAAAGAAATTCGACGTGCAGTCCCATTCGAATATGCTTTTCGCAATGTTCTTTTTTGCGTTGAATTTATTATTTTTCTAGTTTAGTGTGTACTGAGTATGTGTTTTTGTTGCGTAACTTTTAATTGAACGTGCAAAGAAACGGGTTCTTCATGAATTTTAAAGTTCTAACTGTGATTAAACTCAAAAATTTAAACGATGTTTTGAAAATTTACCTAGATAATGCTTTCAGCAATTTTTTAGACGAATTTTTAAAGATAAAAAATTACGTTTCTGAGTAAAATATTTATTATGCTTTTCAAGCTTTTCGAAACGGAAACAAACCTTGTTTGCTATGAATTTTTTACTCGGTTGGTTTATAATTCATAAGGATGTTTATGAGGAACTTGTACGATGCTTTTATTAAGAATTCTACTTGAAAATAGGAGAATCCCAGCTATAAATGAATGATTCATTCTGAATTTCATTGACTTAATTTCATTGAATTTTTTTGTTACACAAATATTGCTCTCTTCACATTTTTGCATCATGAAACAATCGTGAGTAAGAATATGTAAAATGAAAAGAATTAGCTAAACATCGATACGTAATAAAAAGTAAGAAAAAATGTATACCTCATAAAAAATTGTTAATATGACAATTTTAATATAAAAATCCAAGGAATTGAATAAATAATAAAATTTAAATAGAAGATTAATTTTAAAATTCATTGAAATACATTTAAGTTCAAATTCTGAGTTAAAAGTTCTTTATCAATTACATTTGATCTTAGGAAAATAAAATTTGTTCTGAAAATGTTGTGTCTATTTAAATATATTTATTAAAATTTGTATTCAAATAAAAGTAGAAACTTTAAAAATTTCAAATATTATTTAATATCAATAACAAAATGCTAAATAAATTCCAGACTCGTAACTGTTTTACAGAAAATAATTTGCATTTAAAACGTTTTATCTTATTTCAAAGAAGAATTCAACAAATAAAAAAGACAGCCCATGCAAACTAGAATCTGGGGTAGTCCTGCAGGCAGTCCTGCAGCCTTGAACGGCCTCGGAGCAAATAAATGCAAGAAAAATGTTTGACATTTATATAGTTGGAGCAATTTTAGAGCCACCGAAACATCGTATATCCCCAAAATAATAGCACTATTATTGCATCCCTCGAGTTGCGCCGCACTGGAAAAGAGTCGGAAGACTTAAAAATGTGCCTCGATCAATGGAATGCAAAATTTATCATGATAGCTTAAGCCGATAAAAAAATAAAGAATGCAGACTGCACACACGCGAAGCTCATAAATGATGCTTGTTAATAATGCATATATTTTGTCTAGGCATAATATTGGTTTTTAAATATCATAGAGTCTGCTGGAATATTCTAAATGCGATTTTGTCCCTCATTCTCTGGAATATCTTCATAAATTATTGTTCTTACAAAGTTTCTAGATTGTTCAAATATGATTTTTATGCATGTATAACGTTTTATTTACGATTTTGTTAATGAACTATTTGCAAGATTAAAAATATTACAAGTCTTCGTTATAATATCATTGACGAGGAATTAATCATAAAGAATTGCGAGCAATATCACTCAGTGATTATTAAAAATAGGCGGACTAAAAAACGATGTCGCTGTACATTATGTCAAGGTTTTGCCGATTAAAATAATACATTAATCCAGAAAATTTAGCTATACTTCCAAACCAAACGTTAGATTTAGTTGTAAAATAGCTCTCTAAAGTTTCATATCTTTATTTATTGCGAAATAAAAGAAATAAAATTGCCGCTTCTTCAATATTTTATAAAATTTAGCGTTCAAGAAATGCAAGCCATAAAGAACGCGGTGACAGCACCATCTATAAATTTGGAAAATTAAAAAACATAGAACTTTTGAATTAAAATCGATAGTAGAAGCTTTAAATCAGCTAACTTAAAATACTTCAAATGGTTTTATAATACAAACTTTTTTCTGATACTGACTTTAAATTATAAGGTAAAAAGTTGAAACGATATTTTATACGTAAAACAGCGATACTGTATTTATAAATTGAAAAATCATCTCAATAATAAAAGTTTTACTTTAATAGTAACAAAATACAAAGTTTAAAATCTTTTAAAATGATAAATTATTTTTACACATTAATTTGTTATCTTTTATTACACCTAGTACTTATTTATTATAATTTTTATAAAAACATCTGATTGGTACGTTAACTTTTATAAATAAATAAATAAAGTAAATTCATTTTAATATTTCTATATAATTTTCTACACTCGAATAACTCAAGAAATTTTCAAGTAACATAATAAATTCATTCTAATACATTTATAAAACATCAAAATTTCAATTTCAATTCCAGTCATGAAGATTAAACGTTCGCTTTTAGAATCAGACGTCTTAAACATTTATAAACGACTCATACACAATATGTAGAGCTTACACAACCGACCGACTAAATATAATCCCATTTCATCCCTTACAAAGTTCAGCCCTCCCCATCACGGCTTGTCTACCCACATCAGATAAGATCGAACAGTCAGCTGTAAAAGCACCACCCTAGCTTTCAGAATCCCCCCCTGAAATACATCATAATTTCTCGGATTTCGCGCGTACGTGTAAATTCGCGCGACCGCAAGCTCCGCAGCCGGCCGTTAAAACCGCAAAGCCGACGATTCCGGCGCGGACCTATAAGCTCGAACTTTCGCGCAATTAAGGCTGGAAAGAGGGAGAAGCTCTGGCAGGGAAAAATTTCAGCTATGTAAATCAACGAAAAGTTGGCGGACTCGGCGAAATTCTCTCCATCAGCGCTGAAATTTCCCGCCCGACTAAAGTGCCGCACTCTTTTCGAGCGAGTAATTGAGTTTAGCCGTGAAAATGTTGTTTCCGTCTCGTTCGGCCTGAATTGTTCGAAGAGCTTTTCTCCTCCTCGGAGCGGGGGGGGGGGGGCAGATTCTGCGAACTATATCGGCGAAAAGTTCGAACGCGCGAGATTTCAGAAAATTCGCGCGTCTTTTTTTTACGAGCGAAGGCTTTCGCCTTGAGACGTGGGGCAGGATGGGGCGAGCTAGTGGATTTACGAGGTAATAGATTTTGATTGAACCGCACGGAGATTGGAGAGGGTCGATTTTATTGTCCTGCCGAATAATAGAATTAACCAGCCGTATTTTATTGTAATGAGGCGGCAGCTGCAAAGCTGGATTTGCCAATTTACAATTCTTCCTGGTGTAATTGACTGAAATCGATATTGATGAAAAATTTATGCAATAGTTCCTATAGATTCACTTAAAGTAGGAATTTTGCAGTTGCAATATTTAAAAAAAACCATGTGTACTGCCGACTTCACTGGAAGTTAGCAGTACACACTCTGAAAAACAATGATGA
>JAPYZA010005835.1:0-12233 GCA_030522685.1 Eupelmus azureus | reverse complement strand
TTAATTAGATGAATTTTTCTTCGTACTTATTCAAGAAAAATGGAAATTTTGTTAATTTTTCATTATTTCATCCTGTAAATTAAAACAATCAATTGCGAGTTGAAATAAGTAATAAATTTGCAAAAGTTAATACTTAATTTTTAAAATTTCATATAACTTCCTTCTTTAGGCATAATTGAAGAAATTAACTTTGAAAATCAAAATGAGTTATTTTTGATTTGATTAATTTTTGCTTTTATTTATTATATTGCTACATGAATTAACATTATTTGTTATTTATGTCGTCTATACGTATATGAACATACTTTTAACTTAAATATGTATTAGCAAACTAGTAAATTTAATTATTAAATATATTACAGCTTTCAACTAACATTTTGTCAATCTGTAGTTATTTCTGTATTTATTTAATATCTCTTCAAAAATTAGAAATAATTTAAATTCTGGTTTTATTTAATCTAATAATTAGGAACTGCAGGGAGAAACTTTTTTACATAGCCGCAGTAAGAAAAAAATTACTACGTTTGTGTACCAAATTTTGATAAAATTGTAGTGAAATTTACTACTATTTTGTCAATATTTAATACAAAACATGGTACATTTTCTTTAACTGCGTCTTTGTTCCATTATTAGTAGAAAACGTAATAATTTTTAATAAATCCTTTTTTTCCTGTGTGTAACAAAAATAGTAAGGTATTTTTATAGTTAAGGTACCTTTCTATAATAGCAGATATAATTATTGTATTAGCTCATTTAGAAAGAAATTTTTGTTTATTAATTATTTTTAGTTTCATAATGTTATCATAACTATATCGTTAAGGACATTTTCTGTATGTAAGAACAATTTTTTCTTGTTCAATATTTTCAGTTGTTCTTACATTTTCAGGATGTGAGAACAAATTTTTTTTAAATCTGCGACCACTGGTACGTCGATAATAAAAGAAAACGTCAAAAATGATAAGAATCTATCTAGTTTCGTTTTATCAATGCACATTTTGTTTCCCCAAAAATTTCAGGGAAGTCGCCGGATAACATTTTGATGATAGTGATGATGTGATATAAATTGTAACTATTGTTCATTTAGAACACTCAAATTTTATAAAGTTAAAGATTCTTATCTTTGTTTACGTTTTTCTTTCAATTTCTTCCAAAAAATTTTCATATTCTAGAGGATTTCACATTTCAACAAAAATCTATTCCTGGAAGCGTACTATATTTATCTTGAAAACAAGTCTAGAATAAAGTTATTTATTAAATATTGTTTCTTTCAAAACTTGTATGTTACAAAGAATCAGCTTTCAAAAGTTGATAAAATGGCAAACTTGGATCGTAATATATTTAGATGTATGTATCATTATATATGCAGAGAAAGTTACCAAAATAGCGCAAATATCAAAATCATTTTGAACGATTACTTGACTAAAAACTCAACATTCATTCATAATAATTCTAATATTAAATTTATTAGTTAAGCGTTTTGAAAATGAATCAGACAGCACGTTTGCCTATAACCAAAGAAAAACATATCACAATTAGAAATTTTTTTATAATAAAAGTTTTTTATTCAAATACATTGCACTTAGAATTTTTTAAACTACCTTCAAATGGCAACGTTTATTTTATTAAAAGTACAAAACGCACATTACAAGTCAATACCCAAAAATAGGTTCTATAAAAAAATCACGTGCATATGTTGGGCTTCGAGTAAATGAAAGACTTATTTTCATCCACACAGCTCGGAATTCGGCTTCGGATCGTTCACTAATTGGGTAAAACGGAAAAATAGGGGAATTACGGCTGGTGATTATTTCTTTATTGGCTTACCCAGGGCTTGATTAAATGGAAGGATTGACTGTGTACAAATAAACCAAAGGGTTTATTGAAAAGGTATTTTCGTACTTCCTCGAATCTAGCATTAGTTTTAGTAATCCTAATACACTTTTTATGTGCAACTATATCAAAGGTAAAATTATTGCGTCGCCAATTAATTTCAAAGTGTAGGTATCAGATAACATCGCGCAGTTATTAAAGGATCATTAGTTTTGGGATCGAGCTCATGAATATTCCTTTCATACGCCTTTGCTTCATGAATTTTGCGAGCCACAACACAGTTCTGACCTGATCCGAAAATCCCCAAAGACACATTCATCGATAATTTTAACTTCCCTCATACATTTCGTCGGCCCATCAAAGCAGTCTTCCGAATCACAGCCCCGCTCCAAGTTCCGCAAATCCTGACCCTACCCTCTCGCTTTCTCCCGGCTACGTCACTCTATTATTCATCGCCCACGACATAATATCGAGGGCGCGCCGTCGCTAGCCGTGAAAATTTGCGTTTAAAAGCGCCCCCCGGCCATAAATAATCGCGAATAATGAATGATAAGCGCGAGAAGCGGTCCAGTAATTCCTCTCCGAATAAAGCGCGGGCATACTTAAAGAAACGATAAATTCGCATCACCACCCCCGCGCTCGGGAATCGTGAATAAAATATTTCTCAATCTCCGAGCGCCACGTATACATCCGCTGGCTTTGCTTCAACCTCGAAATCCACACGCGTGCATACATATATATACGCGCATCCCAAAGCGTAGGCCGTTACGCGTCCCACAACGTATATAAGCCATTGAAAGGCTCCAGAGAGCTATCCTGTAATCGATCCTTGCTACAGACATCATCGCGTTGTAAAACTTGCGGGCGCATTAGCCGGCGGCCTCCGGAGACGATGCAGCCTCTCCTGCGGACTATCTCCGGAGAATCGGCGCATTTGGATCAAGGACTGCGTGTAGCTTTTAGGACCGCGCGTGAGCTTCGCATGTGTTTATGCATGTATATAGGTACGTACGTGTGCGCATAAGCGCCCTTAGGTGAGTGCGAATACATCCCTCGAGCCTTTGCGAACAGACCTTATTGCGACTAGGATGCGCCCATACCGCTCTGCATTAATCGAGGCAAGATTGTATATGCACGCCGGGCTTTCGCCTAGATTTAATGGGATTGTGTCATCGTTCGCGTGGTTCTCTGGTGGGAGAGTGCGTAGGCCTATAAATGCAGCGTTAAGGGCGGCATGCGAGAGACAGGGTCTGCGGTTGGGTTTTCAGAGTTGGCGGGATGCGATGGGGTTGAAGCCTGGGTTTGTGGAATATTTTGTTCGTTTCTAGCTTAGGTAAATTCGGGAAGCGGATGATGTTAAAAGAACTAGGGTTAGTGTCATTGTGAAATGAAATTTTTACTGTAGAGTATAAAGTAAAAAGAAATATGCTTTATGGTTTCAGATGCGCGCTTATCTGTTATGTTTCGTCGCCCTCTTGAAGATCGGCTCTCTAAAAACAGAGACAATCGAGTTCGCGCGTAAGAATGGCCAAATGGACATGATATATCCGCTTGGTCAGGGCAAAACGAAAGACGCGTCGCTGCATACCGCGGACAGACATCTGGAGAGCGACGCCGAGCAGCAATGGAATGGGATTGATAAATATCAGTCGAACGAACCTGCTTTTAGAAAATTCATTAATCTAGACGATAGTGAGGAGTATGAAGCCGAGGATGCAGGTGAGTTTCTTTACTAAAATGTCTTATATTAGTTAATAATTGAATAAACTTTTAAAAAATGTTTGCAATTTAAATAATGTTTAAAAAATGCACTAATGTTCGAAAATATATTGATCGATTAATTGCCGGCAATGAAGTCGAATGAAAGCTGTAAACTACAGCGAACGAACTTTGCGAATTTATACATGAACGAGCTCGAAGCTGGAAACTAACGTTTTGAGTATAACTTGGAAATGATCGTTAATTACCGGCACCTGTCGTCTCGTTTCACAGGTGAAACACTTTCACTGCTATATATACGATTAATCTGACACATTCAGGCCTTTGCCTTGACTTACTAAACAAGTACGCGAGCAGCGAAAGCTTACGAGTTTATTTGCACGTTCACGCAGTATTTGCAAACTTAGAAACTTACAAAGTGAATTTATAATAATTAACATTATAAATTTCCAACTAAAACTCTAATACTATCAAAACGTCCGTATCTAGATCTAGTAAATACAAATTAAATCAACGTAAAGTTTAACTTAATAAACCCATCACTCTGCCTCGTCGCGTGAAAATACCAACTCGATAAAATCTTCAGCAGCCCCGAACTTTTCAGAATTTCCAGAGGATCAGTTTAAATCGATCGCCCAGCTGGACGACGCGCAATCAGTGCGCTTGTCCAACTACTTGATAAAACTTCTTCAACGGCCCGGCACGTGGGAGGCTCCGCTCATTCTGATAAAAGATCCTCAAGAATACTTAGAAGATCGACCCTTTCCCCTCGAGCTAGACGGGCTACAGAGCGTATCCAAAAGAGCGCGCTATTACAGGCGATATCCTTGGAAGCGACAAAACTCCAGGTATATTCCCCAACTTTTCAATGACTGACAATGAAACTATTGTTCAACTTCTTCCTTTTACTCCGCCGTCGCATACGATGTGTAAAGTGCCAACATTTTTATGCTCCCGCGGAAAATTTTCGAGAGCGCGAGTTTAACTTTTCATTGGCTATGAAAGTTTTATTAAATTGTGAGAACCGAGTACTTATTTCAAAGATAAAGTTTTATCTATCGCAATTTTTAACTTTTAGCCGGGAAAGTAACTGTTACAAAGTTAGATAAATAATTTTAATCAACATAATCTCTTTCACTCTAAAATGATTCATAGTTTTTATATAAAATATAAATTTTTCCTATTCATAAATTAAAATTAAAGATTAAAAATTTTACTATGTAGCTTAATTAATTTAATTGTTTTTCAATTTTATTTTTTCAGATCTTACAATAACATGGATTATGATCCATATAATCCCTGCAATCCCACGAGACACGATGTGTTTCAGCTTCTGGTAGCATTACACGATGCCCGACAAGGTAATAAATCGCGCACCGTAAATTTCTGCAATCGACGAAGACCCGCCAGTGCTGTCTACACGAACATCCGTTTTCTTGGCCGCAGAAGAAAGTAAATATACTTCAATACAAGTAAAAATCCTAAAAAATCACAGGAATTCTCGCATTATCGATCGTATCGAATTATTGACTAATCATTTGGAAGTTATTATTGACTTAAGTACAGGTTTCAATGTTTTAAAATTCATAATTTTATATTCTTTTTATTGCTGTGATTACTTATGTTGGGGGAATAATGTGAACAATTTTGTATTAATACATTTTCTATTAAAAATTACGTTCTTTTCATAACTCATATTTTTCATTTTCTTTAACTTTTTAGTTTCGTAATTTTCAAATATTTTTATCTTTGAAATTTTACGCTTAGTGCAGGTTGATGGCAGGTATTTTAAGTTAAAAATGTGACTTTAACAAAAGACTCAATCTTCGGACAATCCTAATCTTCATATCGCGGATACCTGTACTATATACAAAAATCTTGAAAATTATGTCAAAAATATAATATACAAAATCGTACAAATATAATATATAAAAATGAAAAAAGAATATATTTAACATATAATTCCTTCTGTACCTATAATATCTTATTATAAAAATGATGTAATATATAAACGAGCGTGATTCTTATTTACTTAGAATCAGTTCAATAAAGTATCGCATCTATGTGCAGTCTTGCGATGATTCAAATTCCAGTATTATTATAATCCGTTGACGTGCCAAATATAAGTTTAAAACACATATTAGAGATAGAAAATAAAAAAATTTATTGTTTGCACATTGATGTTTCATTTCCTACCTACTATTCTCTTACTAATAATTTCAAAGTTTGTTAAAAAATATTTATATTTGCATAATTTCTGTACACTTAACACACTTACGACAGTATAAAGATATTAAATACTAGTTTCTATATGACTTAGACCTCAGTAAATACTTTGTAAGAGTTTTTAAAAATTTGCCGCCTCTTAGCATGGCAGCTGCGAAAAGCCGATGTCGAAACCTTTTCCTGTCCCACGAGAGTCGGTGACAAAGTAAACTTCTACGCTGTTGGCCGTCGTTAGGTCAAATATCGCTGTAAATGTTTTAAGATTATTAAAACAATTATAATGAATAAAATCGTAATTTATATTTTCTATGTACGTACATTTAGAATTGTTCAAAGAACGCCCACAGTATTTTCTATTGTTATCGCTGAATGATAAATGGTCTTTAGTGCAGTCAGGACTTGATTCTAATTCGAAATCTCTTATATAAAGTTCCAGTTTGCAGAAATTTGGTGTTTTATTGAATCTGTAAAAAACATGTTATGTTTAAAATTATTGTATTTTAAAATTATTGCGAGATTTTGATTCTTATAGCATGTAAAATATACAATTTTATAAGTAAGTGGTTTCATCATTTTCAATTAAAATAAATCATTTTAAAATAAATAAAGTTATTCGAATCAAATAATTGATATTTATAGATGAAGGATGTATTCATAATGCAAACCCGTCTTCTGCAGGCTATACCTTTGTGAAAGTATAGTCTAAAGAGGAGGATAAATTGCCGGCGAAACGATAATTTTTCTACAAAATTCGACTGTGTTTGTTTTATTAATAAATTCTTCATCTATTACCTAAATAAACAACAATATTGTTTATTTTAATGCAATAGATATTTATATTTCAAAATTTTAAGCAATTCAATATTACATATACTAGCAACATACCTATAACATTTTTTCACATTATTTGGATATTGATCCGGATAAAGCGGCGACTTTATCACCCCTTGACTGTCGTTAATCTCCTCACAAGCAGTTGACGCGTCTACACGATCAACGTCTCTTTTTCTCGGTGGCAAGTAGCTTCGTGCATTCCATCCAGAATTTCCAAATGCTACACATCTCGTATTTCTAAATATCGCCTCTTTGGACGCAAGCACCCAGTCTAGAAATACTCGGCTTTGACAATTTCCGCCAAAAATCCTTTCCTGGCTTTTTCCTCCGACTACCGCCGGAATCAGTTGTACATCTTTACTCGGAAATGGTACACTTGGTCTGGAGTATGAATAGCCATCGTCTCGTTTATTTCTAATATGTTTAATTGGATCTGGTTGTGATGGAATAAAATCAGAGGCGATTCGAGTACGCAATGTATGTTGATCTGTCGTGGAATTAAATCCTCCGTTTCTTCTTTGAATGTAATTAGGATAGTTGGAATTTGGCGGTGGACCATACGTGTCATGTTGGTTGTATGGATACTGTGGGTAAGGTGGATATTGAGGGAAAGAGGGATATTGTGGGTAAGATCCAGGTATGTCGCAAGGTTCTTGAATAACGTCGATCAAAAATCCTGAATATCTTCTTGGATATCCTGCATACGTGACAGATATCGTCTTCGCAATGTAATCCGTAAAAAGTACCTGAGCTGTCTGGCCAGTTCTGCATCCGCAAAATCGTCTGTTATCGATTTCGACGAAACCATAGCTGCAGTAAGGATCATCGTTACCAAAGTTGAAGAACCGGAAGTTCAGACGAAGTCGGCAGATGTCCGGAGACGATTTTGTGATCGTGTATCTGCACGAGTAGGTATTTGTTCCCGAAAATCCGCCGGGAAACCCGGGACTAACGATTGTGAATCTCCTGGACGATGGCACTCTACAGCATTCTCCACCTTGGCCAGCAAATCCACCACCAGTGCCCCAGTTTGGATACTGACCGCCTCCGATCGATGGATATTCAGGATAGTAATTAGGGGTCACAGGATTGTAACCAGGATTTGATGGATAAGATGGGTTGTAACCAGCGCCTGGATAATTGCCACCGGGATAGCTTCCTGGATAACCTTGTGATGGATAAACATTGCCTGGGTAATTACCCTCGGGATAGCTTCCGGGATAACTAGCTCCTGGGTAATTACCACCGGGATAGCTACCAGGATAGCCGCCAGGATAGCTTTGTGATGGATAACCAGTCCCTGGATAAACTCCGCCAGGATAGCCACCAGGATAACCACCAGGATAGCTTTGTGATGGATAACCACTTCCTGGATAGCTTTGTGATGGATAATTACCACCAGGATAGCCTCCAGGGTAACCCTGTGATGGATACCCACCACCTGGATAACCACCGCTGATGAATCCGTAGCGTGGATCGTAAATCTGATTCGGATTATAAAGGCCTAATCCGCCAGCATTTACCACACCTTGATTCAGCAGCGGATCGTAATTGACTCTCTCCGCGGATCCCGTCAGCTCACCACCGCCGGATTGCAACGCCGTGCTTTTATCGCAGTCGCTCGAAACCTGCAGATCATAATCAACCACACCCACGCCTGGCTCTCCGTAACTCCTGGCCGGCACCGCTGTCAGACTCTGAACCTGCCCAGCCACGTAAGCGCTCTTATCCCGCGCGCCCGAGGACTGTCCATTATTCGGGAATTGGACCCTGGCGAATGGCACCGCCGACTTCCGGCTCGGCGGCAACAATTCGTTAGCCGGCGCCGCTTCTCCGATCGTCGCCCCGAGACCGCCGACTATGCTATTATTATCCGTGGGCGGCAGAAAGAGGTAGGGCGTTATCCTCGGGCTAGTCGCTCCCGAGGGGCTTGTGCTATCATCCGCCGCGAAATCAATCTGCGGGCGAAGAAGCGAGGAGTTGCTGTTGTGTGCTGAGGGGGCGGCTGCTGAATTATCGCCGTTCGCGCCTCCTCTAATTCCACGCTGGTAGGTAGTATCGGCCGGGATGTCGTTTGGGCTGAAATCCGTCGAGACGCTATCCGAGGTAATACCCTGGTAAGAGCTGTGGAACATTTTGGAATTTTCAATTACGCGGGTTTTTGCGGGATGGTATAAATAGATTGTATACGAGGGGCGTGAGGGGTACATTTTTCGGCGTTCGAAATCTTTTCGAAGAATTAAGGTGTTTGTTTAGTAAAACTGTTAGGAAACACTTGTATTGTTGGTTTAAGGAGTTCGGAGTTTTGAGTGTTAATTTTTTTCTTAAATTGAATGCAGAAAAAATTATTGAAAAACTACTGATTTGTAAAGGAAATAATGAAAAAGTGTTAAAAACACTTAATTTAAAAATTTAAAACACTCAACACTTAAAAATTTCTATTATTCAATTTATTAGTTATTCTAATTATTTACTTTTCATTTATCTATTGATACTGAGATGTTTAGAAATTACGATTTTGAAACTTGTAAATATTCAGTGGCAATGGAGTTTGCCCCATAGAATAAATTTATTTAAATTTAAAAATTTATAAATCTTACTTCTTTAAAGGATTAAGCTTCAAATCACACGGCAGCGCCGTCACCAGTATCTTAAATCCTTTCGCGCTGTCCTTCTCGTCAGAACTGAAGATCACGGTCAGGCTATTATTCTTCCCGGCGAATTTACGCAACCCCAGCGTACTGCCGCAAAAAACATGCCGATCGCCGACCTGCAGATAGTCGCCCTTACAGTTCTCCGCCGCCTTTACGTCGAATTCCAAGAACTGCAGATGAAACTGCTGCTCGCATCTGGCGGAGGCGTCGCCGAGCAAATTGTAAACGCATTTGCTCCGATCGGGATAGTTGCGCGGATAATTCGGGCTGGTAATCGTGTATTGAAAGCCACGGTAAGTACCTCCACAGTTCTCAGACGCTATCCCGAGAATTACTGACGCGAGACAAACGAGCAAAATAAAGACCTTCATCGTCTCTCTGACTTTATCGAAATTTTTCTTTTTCTCTCTGTTCCAGCGTTCAAAACTCAAAAAGGAGACACATGCTTCGTGCTCACGGTATGTACTTTTTTCACGGGTGAAACCTGGAGGACGGAGCAATGGAGACTGACCGGCCGAGGGCCGCGGCTGTATCTCTTATGACTGATGAGCGGGTGTTTGGCCAGACCAAATATTTCGACTTTTCACTTGCGCCGCTGAGATTTGTTTGACGAGTGACGAGTAGGAAATAGGGCGCGCCGCGCTGAGAGAGAAAGAGAGAGAGAGAGAGAGAGGATGTGTATATAGAAATCGATCGTTAACGAAAGCGCAGCGAGAATTCCTATGACAATGCGATATATGTATGTGCGAGTGTATGAGACGCTAATCCGCGAGTCTTAAGGGGGTATAGGCAGAAGGTTTGGTTTTCGTGCTAAAAAAGATTGGTGTTATCGTGTTTTTACTTTTTCTTTATTCTTTCTTAAGCAGGATTATGGAAACTCTTTCCGGTGATTAGGATGATACAAAACATGTCTTACGATCTATTTAGTTTAGCTGTATGATGTTTCACGATATACAAATACATAATGTGAATAATAATAACTTAATAATTAAATATTAACAATATTAAATTAGTTTACAACGTAAGCGTTGTTTTAAGTCTTCACTGACGATAAGAAAATACTGTAATTCGCTGAAGTCTGGGATTCCTTATATCTAGGTCAAGTCACGCTAATCACAGTTTCGATAGAAAATCTTTTCTATTAAGCTGAGCATATATGATTCCCGACGGCTTATCCACCGGCAAATAAACTTCTTTGTTCTCGCTAGAGACCAGCTTGGTAAATTTGCTGAAATCAATGGGGAAATAGTGCTTGTTGGGCATCTGCATCTCTATACTCGAAATCTAAAAAACAAAACGATCAAAAATCAATTTTTACAAGCGCTCAAAAAAAAAGAGGTCACAACGTTTCGTGAGCAAACGAAAAATTTGGGATCTAGTAAGTACCTGATTAACTTTTCTGAGCACGCACTTCTCGGCCAAATAGAGCGTGTTCTGCACGCTGGGCGAGTAAATGCCCGTTTCCGGCGGGCCGGCGAAATTTTCGAGAATGCAACTTTTGACCGTATGCCAAACACTGTCGAAATCCACGCCCGCGGCCGTGGAGAAGTCCCACGAAGCCGTCACGACTGTGCTGAATATACGATCGTTCGCATCCGGCAGCGTGCGGTAATCGTCTTGTATGAAGTCCGTGAACGAGCTCTGAGTTGTTTTGAGCACTCGGAAATTTTTCAGTCCTCCCCGGATTCTCGGCAACTCTATCACAAAAGAAGCACAAATCAATAACATATCGCAATTAACATTCGCCGAATCATAACGATCCAATCTCGCAAACATCAGCAGTAATTTATCTATACACCACGCGCATAACAAACGTCATTACCATTCCTAAGCTGCGTCACTTGGCAGTATCGCGTGGCCGTCGGCGCGAAGACGAAGGCGTGATTGTGCTCGCGGCCGTCGACGTCGTGACGTGACCAAGGGTACTCCTCGACGTTCACGTTCACCTCCTCGACGTGCCTGTACTGATGCAGGAAATGCGCGCAGAGGAGGATGCCGAAGTCCTCGGGTGTCTTCAGCCCGTGCTTTTTGGCGAGCAGATAGACGGTGTTTTTCTGGCTGTCCGTGGCGATGATGTCGCGGTTGTCGCCCTCGAGGTAGTCCTTCAGGGTGCCCAGGCGCAGGTGCACGTCGATCTCGTACTCGCGGATCTCGTGGCGCAGCGCGCTCTCACGGTGCACGTAGAGGATTTTCACGTTGTTCTTGCCGTAGCCGTAGGCGCCTAGTTCGAAATCGTCTCTGTGCGGAGAATGAGGGAGATTGGTGGATTAATTTTTGGTGTTATTTTTACTGTTGCGAAATTTTAGATTGATTGCTAGTTTAGGTTCTATGAAAATACATTTTAATTGTATATATATTACTATTATTATGCAACACAATTTTGTGATAATTCCACGATATGTAATCTTTTTATCGAAAAACGACTGATTACTGTAATATTATAAATATTCTGTATTATTTTTTTCTTTTTTGATAAGACCAAAATAAAGTTATTATTATGATTATTATTATATATTGTAATAAATAAAAACAGCTTAAACTTCTAATGAGTAAATCTCAAAATTACAAATCTTCAAGTTAGCATAATTAATTTTATTCAAAATTTTATTCAATTTTAAACTGTTTTAAGCATTATGAGCAACAATAACTATATATGACGAATAAGCCACTATAAAATAGTTTTTAATTTTATTTTCTGACTGCACGAAAAAAATTAAAATGAACAAGCACTACATAAATAATATTTATTATTATCATTATCATTATATATTATTATAATTAATTAATCTTTTGACCTAAAAAAATTTAAGATATATAAAAATTTGTACAACAATTATTCGGTAACACTTGCTGCGAAAAGCACTATCAGGAATTTCACAGCATTTTTTACAACATAAACATCAAGATTGAACAAAAGTGAGAGTAGCTGACGAATAAGAGCAACATTTACCTTTCGGGATCCCGGCCGGC
>JAPYZA010005834.1:0-19824 GCA_030522685.1 Eupelmus azureus | reverse complement strand
TGTTTTGGAGTGGAGGAATAGGGTGGAGAGAGATGGTGAGAGCTGGCTTGCGCGTAATTTTTGACTAATTTTCATGCGATTGTGCTTTTCCACTTATTCGCGGGCTGAGGGGGAGGAGGCGAATTTTCCTTGTGCATTATGGTATACATGTTTATCGGTGTCAGACGTTTTTGAGTTTATTGAAATGAGTATAAATTGTGGAAATGTGTTGTAGTAATATTAGAATTTTCATGAGAATGGTTTTACACATCAAAAGTTATCTCTTCATATTAACGAATCCGAAACAACGTCCTCAACAAAACGGAGCCCCTCCCAAAAACCGCAATCACACTGACAAGCATATCCCACAGAAAATGACGAAAAGTAAAATCCCCTGTTAATTTCATTAGCGCTCCTTTTATACCTCTCACTCGACATTCCATAAAATAATAAAAAGCCAGGAGCTCGCGCGTACCCGAGAGGGGAAAAGGTTATACGATCGCGCCGGGAGAGGAGAGAGCGATCGTAAAACAACGTTGTTTCCTGCTCGCGCGCGCGCCGAATATTTCGATTGGTCATGGGCACGTTGTTAATTAACACGTTTCGGTATAAATCGTAAATATATCGGTAGGTGGCTTCTCGGGGCCGGCCGCACGCGGAGAAAAAGTCGACGGGCAGTCTCTGCGCTAAGGATGTGTGTTTCGTGAACGAGCGATGAATATACGATTAGGCCTCTGGCCGAGTGTTTATTAATTTAGCGGGAGGTGAGGATCGCGACATTCCATGGCTGATTCGAGGGAATCTAAGGCTAGATGAGACCCTTTGGCTCTTTTTTTTGTGTGGGCATTCTCGTTAGATGACTGCGCGGGGTTTGATATAAATTGAGATTGCATAGTTGTAAATTATGGGATGTGAATAATTTTTCGGTTTTAGGTATACGTCCGGGTGACGCTAATAAAACAAGTTTTAAGAGGATCCTTCTAAATTATTAAGTACACAGGGAAAAATTCACGTACACACCTTGATGCTATAGAAATTCTGGCAGGCAAATAAATAACTTTCCAAACACGCGCCCGTAGCGGTAACGTTTACAGTTACGCTAATTAAATTATCCCGGTAATATAGTCACGGTACACAAGATAAAATTGAGTAATCCCCAGGCTAATGACATTCCCCAACAAACCCAAAAGACACAGCATACTGTCCGTCACCCACTCGCTTAACGCGTCAATTCCCTGCCCCCTCCCAATTCGCATACAATTACCGGCATATCTACCCTCTCGGCTATTAGCTCGCTCGCATATGCATAATTCACGCCGAAACGGCGCGGAAAATCGTTAATCAGGTTTGTCGCGGGCTTATCGCGAGACACCCTCAATTAAGGTGGGGGCATGCCAAAGTCCTCGATCGGCCGGACGCATAAACGCGCCGTAAGGAGGCGGACCGCACACGCAGCGGAGCTGAACTACCTGAAAAAAAAAAGAAGAAAGAAGCTAAGAGAGGACCTATCGCGGCCGGATCTAGCCCATAAAAATTAAACGTCGGCCGATAAATAAATGTCAATCGGGAATTAAGATAGGCCGGTAGCGGCCGAGATTTCCGAGGAGGAATTTTTCCATCTTTCTGGAGAGGGTATAGGGAGAGAGAGGTAGATAAAATTTATAAAACGAGGCGAGCGCGCGAGCGCCTTGTTAAAACTCGTCGCGAGCTGCGGCTCGTAAAAGCGAAAATATTGGAAACGAGGATGATTTAAGGTGGATGGAGAGAAGGCGCTTCTTTTACGAGTTCTTTCTCTGCTTTTGCGCGATTTGGGTGGATTCTTTGGTGAGTGTGATTCGGTTAATTCGGTTAATTTTTCTTTTGTTTTAATTGATTGGGTTTTTAGAATACGTATTTACTGTATCTTCTAAACAAATATCGTCTTGTGCAAACTTTGTAATACGACAACTTTTTACTTGTCAACGTTTCTATTTTTTATAAATAAAGCAACAAAAAAATAATCGAGATAAGAATCATCAAAATTCTTGGCATCTCAAAAAGAGAGAAATTCAATTAAAAACCCCCCTCGAGAAGCCAGCACGCGTCAGCGCCCTAAAAAAAGATCTCCCAGCTTGAGCGGCCGAAAATCAGTTTCGCACTAAATTAAATTCGCGAGAATCGCCGGGCCCAATAAAAAGCTCAGCGCCCGGCCGATTATCCGAAAAATCGACAGGGCATAAAAGGATCTTGCAAAAAAAGTCGGCATCCCGAAAAAGCCACCTACCTCAGTCTCTCTCTCTCTCTCTCAGCGAGACTGGTTTGCGCAAGGAGCTGCTCGCTCTGCGCGTGCCGCTGTTATAGACAGTAGAGTTTCTCGAGTGAAAGAGAGTGTGTCGCTCGCGGCGCGCTCGGTAGCCTGACCCGAGAGCTCCGAGTTTTGTACGTATAGTAGTCACCGGGTGGCCCGGCCAAGTCGTATATTTATCGACTCTACGGCCGGACTTCCCACGGCGCGCGAGCGTCACCGAGTCTCTCTCTCTCTCTCAGTGTGAGCGAAGAGAGAGAGAGAGAGAGAGAGAGAGAGAGAAAGGATCCTTAAGGCAGCTGTCATCGATCCTCACTCCGTAATAACGCGCGGGCCGCGCGTTATTTATGTACCTGCCTTTTTTATATTCCGGGGACCTTTATTTCATTTCCCATTAGCGGCATTAACATATATTCCCTCTCGGAGCGAGCTTTTTCTTCGCTGTCGTCGCGCCTGTATTATAGATACGTTATACGGCTTTATCGCCGCGGTGCTGCGCTGGTGGCCGGCCCGGAGCGCTCGATCCGCTGGATCGGCTTGTTATTAGTCGTATATATTGTCGCGTTATTACGTGAGGAGATATTTTCATTTCTGAAGTATTTTTATGTGAGAGAGGGGGAGAGCTAAGCCGCTGACCCACTGAAACAGCGCGCTCAGGTATAGAGTTTTTGCTCTAAGGACTTTACGTAACTGTGCGGCTCGCTGGCTGCTTTTCGAGGATCTTTAAAATTGCTGGACTATTTTTAATTAACGGCTTTTTTAATTTTATTATTATGTGTCTTATTTATAGGATCGTTAATTTAAACTTTCAAACTATTCTAATTTAAAGACAGCTTTTTATTCGCGCGATCTTTGAGGGATATTTTTTCCAAATACCGCGCGCTTCTCCCGAGTAAGACATAAAAAAAATAACGAGAACGTAAAAGTTTAACTACGTGTTTCATCCGACTACCATCGGTAATAATCACATCGACTGCGGCTTTGAAAAAAAACCCAGCTCTCCCATAAAACGTAAATCTTAACGACCTCCATTCAGCTCTCCGAGCCCTCAAAAACTAGACGTTAACATCCAGCTTCGACCTGTCACCTCCCATTCACCTACGCGTTTCCTCTCAAACTTCCCTTTTCCCTCTCTTCCTCAAGAAAAAAAAACTCTCGTCCCACCATTGTCCCCTCTCATAGCCCTTTAAATCGGCGCGAAGATTTACGGCTCCCGAAAAATCCAGTTATCTGGCCGGATCTCACGCGGCAAACACTAGCTTCGCGTTTACGATAAACAAAGGCCATCGTCCACCCCCGCTGGCCACGTTTCTGCCCAGACGCTGGGGCATTTACGCACTCGCCCAGCGGTGCGCCGGCAGCCGGTAGTAGATCATTTGGCTCATTACTCCCCGTGAGACTTACTTAACGCTCTCGCTCGCGCGCGCTGCAAAAAGCGGAAAAGCTAGCCCTCGAGGTCGTCTCTCTCCCTTCGTATTCTGGGCGCTTTTGGAGAACCGTAATCTGGCGGCTCGCCGCGGGGCGACTACCGACTTTCCAGCGGGGCGACCCGCGGCGAGAGAGCCAAGGCAACGGGGCTGCACGCGTGCTCCGAGAAGTGAAATGTCAAAACTGGACTGGGCTTAGAGGCGCGAGAGAGCCGGGCAAGGTGCTGCTCGCTTGATGGATTCGCTGAAAGCTTCGACTTCTGGGCTCTGTGTGTGTTTGCACGTTCACGCTTGGATCTCGAGCTTTGTTTTTTCGGGCTTAGGAGAGATATTCGCTGCGTGATGCTGCTGCTGCTGCTGCTGTTGGTTGGAGATTTTTTTCAGAGAGGTGGTATAGGCTGACTTTGACAGGTACGCTGCTGGGGCTTTGCAGGTGACTTTGCAGCCTCCGGGGGAGTATTATGTGTGATCCGGTGAATGGACGGGGTGTATTGAGACGTCGAGGGCTGGAGGTAGGGCGTTTTCCTGAAACTGATATTTCTAAGTGATAATTTATGACTCTTTCGGTTGGGTTTCCCCTCGTTGCGAGTCTGGAATGTAATTAAAGTCAGAAATTCCGACGAACTAAAAATCTAATTATTTTACATAAGCGATCGATCCACTCCGATAAGTCGCTCTCTCGAAGAGCCAGCAAGCTGTAACCTTCATCTTGTCTAGTACCGATCCCCTAGCAATCGGCGGCAGTCTCGATATCCCCCGCAATTTGCCCTTCCGAGGCAGCCTAACCGATCGATCTCCCGCTCGATCGAATCTCACTATCTTGCAGAGATCGACGCCGATCGACCCTCCCGATACATCCCCGGCATCCCTCTATAGTCCAGCTCTCTTCCTCGGAAGAGAAAGAAGAAGAAGGATGTAAAAAAAGAAAGAGAGAGAGGGAGCTTCAATTAAGAGAACATATTGCCACTAATATCCGACGGACAGTGTCAATCTGTCAGGCTACCAAAAGGCGCAAATCGCGGCGCGCAATCTGATAGCGGCCCTCGCTGTCTTCGATTTAGTTGTCGCGCTCGATCAGCCGGAATTAATACCCCGAGAGAGCCCGGTTAAGTGAGCTCCGAGAAGGCGCTTCGCCAGCAGGAGGAGAGAAGAATTTTCGGAGGAGGCCAAATTAAAATTTATTCCCGCTACCTCTTAATCCGGTCGAGATAAGAGAGTTAGGTTTCCGTGGCTAATCTTGGCTGATTCTTTGGGGCCTTTTTCATTCTGAATTATAAGACGCTGGGTGAGAGGGACGCAGGTTTGGATGTGTATGGGTGGTATGAGAGCGGTCGCTCTCTGGGCTGCTCGATTTATTGCTAACTTGCGAAAGCAGCTGGGTTTATGTTTGATGTTTTGTTGTAAATTAGCTCTCGACAGTTATTAACATTCAATTGATACAAATTAATTTTCACTTCGGTACATACCAATCCATAATTCATACGAATAGGAACCACTTGCACCATAATGTATTCAAAACTCTCCATTCTAAACCATCGCCCCGAACTATCCGCCAAAATCTCGTGCGTGCGTCAAAATGAAGCGATCAGCTCGTGCCATAATCGCCGCTGCCCAACGCGCGCCCTGTAATCTGCGCTCGCTCGAGGCGCATTGTCCACTTCTCCCTTTCTCCTCCGTCCTTTTTCGAGGGCTCCCGAAAAAGGAAGTTCGGAATAGAGAGGCCCGCGGCGCTGGCGGGGAAAAAAAAACACGCCTCTAATACCCATTCAGAGTGTCGATGTCCCGAGAGAGAGGCAGATACAGGGGCCCGAGTCGCGCTTTTCATGGGAATTTTTATGGGTTTTTGGCGAAGTGAGGTGATTGTTGGCGGGTGAATGGGATTCTAATTGAGAAAGTTGGGAGTTTGTTAAATGCATTTTTTGTTTGGTTGAAATGAGTTGTGAGGTTGTAAAAATGTTAAATTTTATAAAGAATTGTTAACGCTGATTAACTTACTATCGTTTTAGCTCGCAAAACAAATAAATTTCCTTTTCTCAGTAACTGTAAAACATAGTTCGAATACAATATAGAAACAGTCACTGTATACATCGTATACACCCTTTGATTCACCATCGCCAACAAACACATCCCCATACATCCCTAAATCCATTTGTTCCCAAGCTCGTCCCCATTGTCCCATCACTACAGCATCGGCACAGTCCCCAACTTGTCCATCCATTCAATTACCCAGCAATAACCTCAGCCGCCCAAGTGCATCGTGTCCGCATCATTGATCATCATCCGTGTAATTATTCATTCCCCTCGTCCGGCCGTCAGCAGGCACAAAACGCCCCCTCAATAAAGACACCTAAAAAGACTCGTCATAATCGCAAGACCGATGCGAGCTGAGAGAGAGTGGACCCCATACTCCCCGGTGCCTCGTCCCCGCATTCATCCACCTCTATACAGTAGTGCTAGCACAATGCTGCATTCTTGCGTCTCTAGGACCCAGCCCGGGCCCAGAATTCACTTCCGAAGAACGAGCAAAAAGCCCGCTCTCGCGCCTCAACCCCGTGGTTTTACGATGCGGACCCAATGATCGGCGCTCATGAGGCTCTGCATTATGAGCTGCTGCCCACGGTGAGCTGGGCGCGCGCGGCGGTAGTCGTAAATAAATCATGCAAATGCTGACGCTGATAGCTCGACGCGGGGCGCACTTGCGACCCGCAGCGCCCGGCCGACATAATATTTTGCGCAAACCTCGACGCTCTCTGGATGTGGTGCGGGAGGGCAGTGAGGCTGGGATGGGTTTGAAGGCTACCTGTTCGGTGCGTGTCGAGGGCGAGAGGGCTTCCTTTCGTACTTCCGTTTTGAGCGTTTTTTTTTCGTGAGTCTTTGGGAATGGTTGGTGGAGAATAGTTAATCTGAATTGAAATTTTTATTTTTGAGATTTGTTTTAGTGATTGATTATGCGGAATTTATGGAATTGATTATAATATTATTGAAATTTAAAAGGCTTGGAATTTGAATATCGGAATACTGTTCGGCATGCTAATTCTTCCGGGAGAAAAATAAGTGCCACCGGGATCTAATGTTAATTTCGAATGTTACGTGATAAATATTGAGCCCGGCAATTTGTAAAAGTAAGGAAAATATTTACCACTGACTTTGTTGAAACAAATGATTATTAATGACAGCCATTCACGGTTACATTACTCCAACCTACCAGAAATCCTCCAAGATAAATCTTAATTATGCGCCGATGAACAGCCGATTTCCAAACTAGAAAAAAAACCCGAGCACATACATCATTTCCTAAAAAAGCAGCCAGCAATAAACAACTCCATCCAGCGCAACATTCCCACATCTCCTCGAATCATCGTCATTACCTCTTTGTCAACTCGCGGGAAAAAAGCATACCCTAGCTCGTGCACCGGCTCTCGGCAGAAATTCCGCTAGAGCGAGAAAAATGCCGGCGCGGGCAATAAATTTTTGCCGCCGTCGTGGAAGCTTGTCCGAGCCGTATCTTCCCTAGCCGCTGGGGATTGACAGCAGCAAACAGTTTAGTGTCCCGTACGTTTATTGTATCCGACTGAGCGCGCGCCTACACGCCTGCGCACATATCGGAACGTACCTTCGCGTCTATATATATAGAGGCGAGGCTCGCAAGTGAAGGAGGGGAAGGAGGAGGGGGAGCAAAGGAGGCACGACAGATCTGTTACTTTGTTGGACTGGGCTCTCGGTCGTGGCTGACATTTGAATGCTCCGTCGATTCGAGCGCGAGTATAGTCAGAAACGAGCGAACCTCGGGACACGTATATAAGAGGGGGAGAGCGAACGAGCGCCTGGGGAAATAGCTCCGTGGAAATTTCGCGGGAAAAATTGCGCGCCGCTCGTGTTTGGCTGGCTTTTGTGCGCTGAGCCCCCAGGTTCGCGAATTCGTCTCGTTAGGTTTGCTCGGACGGTTTCGAGACAATAGCTCTCGTGTGAATTTTGCAAAGGCTCGTCACTTGGATCCAGTGCTTATCAACGAGACAGACAGCGAGCCAGCGATATCCTCGACGCTAAAAAAGCACTAGCTGGCTCCATTCATCGGCAATAAATAATCTCTGCTTGCTCGGCGAGCCGCAATCGCCGCGCGGCGCGTATCAACCCTCGGTCAGCAGCAGCGCGCGGCAAACGCGAAATCGCGATCTCGTCTTATTTACGAGCTCGTAATTAAATCTCCCCTCCTCTCTCCTCTCTTCCTCAAGAGCCTCGCAAGTGGCGAGAGATATTCAAAAGGAATCTCGACCCTCTCTCTCTCTCGCCAGAGTAGAGCATGAGATTAAAACAGAAAGAGCAGAAGTAGGAGGGGGGGATAGCTATCTCCGCAGTTGGTCATTCCGCGGGCCAGATTTTTGCCGATGCGCGAGCATTGAGAGAGAGAGAGAGAGAGAGCGAGTTCACGAGTGTATGTACGTACGTGCACGTGAATACTCTCCTTTGCCTCCCCTACTTTAGAGCGCGCCTCGCTCATTGAATATTCCGAGCTTGTTATTTACGGGCGCTCCGTAGGATTTATACGAGCGCGCGCCTATAGGCAAAGCAGGCCTTATTTTCCAGCTCCGATCCTTTTTCCGGACGCTCGCGAGCGCGCGAGAGCTCGGGCTTTTATTTGCGTAAACGCTCGGCTGTCATTATACCTATTGTCTAATTTGAATTTCTCATTTCAATTCAAAGGCTCCATTCAGCAATCGGCTAGATACGCAAGCGCGCCGGGCCAATCGAGCCTTGTCCGCTGCAAAAGCGCGTTTCTCGCTGGCTGTTTTTTTTTGGCCTGTCGTCGCGCGCGCGAGCTCCCGAGGAATTCATGACAAATACATCGAAATTTGCGTACGCGGTTCTTTACTTGCGGATTATCCGCCGATTCGGCTTTCCCACAGTGTGCCTGGGATCTGGGGAGGGGGGAGAAGGTAACAAGGCTTGCGTTTTATCGAGAATGCTTTTCAGATACTTGCACTTTGGAGATTATTTGCTTTTCTCCATATTGCTTTTTGCAGTGGGCGAACAAATACCGAGCTCGGAAAGTCTAGAGAAATCTGTGCACTGTGAGGAATGCAGTTTCTAATTTTTTTCGATTATTATAATCGATCAATACATTTATTAGCAAAATCAAATTTTTTTTATTAAATCTTAACGGTTACTCTTCTAAAATCATTAAAACCTGTGCACATTGCATAATGCACCAAACCGCAAGTATAAAACATCTCCCCCACCCCTTTAAATCCATCCTTCTGCCCATCCATAACACAGCAGCTAACAAATTCGTCCATTACTTAGGCGCTCCGCAGGCTTACCTCGGCATTTCAAACGCAACGTTTCAATCTGTCCCTCGAACGAGCGTCACGTAGGCCTCTCTCTCTCTCTCTCTCTCAGAGACGTCGGCCGCGATGTCAGCGCGCGTTGAAAACGTGACAAATAATAGCCGAGGAAAGCGTCGCAATTGCCGGTACGTGCACGCACGCGCGGGCAGCTCGGAAGGGAAACGCGGAATGCCGATAATAACGATCGCAGCAGCAGCAGCAGCGGCTCTCTGACAGAGAGCGCGATATATTCTCCCCCTGTGCGCAAGCACGCGTGTGTGTCTAATTGATCCTCGGTGATTTATACGCCGAGCTGGATCGCTGCATTCCGGCAATGTGTGTGTGTCTGTGCGTATGGGTGCTCGACGGCGATTTTCCATTTAGGCGAGGACGTCGTTAAATTGAGAGCGCTCTGAGCTTCGATTCAATTATATCAATCTTTTGAGAGCTGGGCTTTGAGACGCTGTTGTTTTGCTTGGTGCGGATGGGTTGCCGAGTGGTTGTGAGTTTGGAAAGTGACGGGAAGCGGTCTGGTTTTGCGAGGGGACGGAATTGAGAGCGGATTGTTGAGCTGAGCGTGTGGGTATTTTTTTAAGAATTTGGAGGAAAATTGAAGTTTTACTGAAAGGTTTATTGATAAAATAAGTTAATATTTAAAATATAAAAATAAGTTTTGAAAAAACGTAGGCTGATTATTTGTACTCAAAAAATTATTTTTAGAATCACTCTGACAAAGTAATCGACCTTTTATCGTTTTTTGTAACACGATAGACAAATCAGTGATTTAGAAATCTCTCATTACGGTACCGCTCATTTAATCATTTCAAAAGCTAATAGTGCGAGCTATTTATAAACCTCCTCATCAGAATTCACCAAAAAAAACACGTCTCCCAGACGATATTCCTAAATTCATCCAAAGACCAAGCGACTTATTGCGCAATTCTCGAGAAAAATAAAAAGAGCAGAGGAGAACGAGCGAAAGAGAGCCTTCTTGAGATTTCGCAAATGATGCTCGGATCGGCTGCTTCCGTCATGTTAAAGGTCCGGGGGCCTATCGGCGGCTCGGCTCCGATCGGCTCCTCGTGCCCTTCTCCTCGCCCCCCCCCCCTCCCCTCTCCTCTCCTCCCTCGTCCTCCTCTCTTTTCGCTCTGAAAGTCCTGGATATCAGATCGTTCGTATAAAACTATCGTATCGTTTAAATACGCACTGAAAGGTGAGGCGATGCATCAGGAGATACGCGGGCGCGGTGGCAGGCCAGGAGCCTTCGGAATCAAGTAAGAGAGAGAAAGAAAGAGAGAGAGAGAGCGCCTCGCGTCCGGCCCGTCGATCCGCGCTGAAGATATACCCGCCTGGAATCCATGGGAACCATCGAGCGAGGAGAACACACCGAGAAAGAGAGAGAGAGAGAGAGAGAGAGAGAGAAAGGCTTATAACGCATAACCCCTTCCCCCTGCGTCGAAAGACGAGGAGCAAAAGAGAGAGAGAGAGAGAAAAGTCGACTCTGCGTGCGCGCTGCTCGCGATCAGCCATAGGCCAAAGTCCCGCGGATATCGCCTTGGACCTTTAGCCGAACCGATCATCCGCTCGATCAACCCTACGCTATATACCACTGGCCCCGTCTATGTGTATATCTATCCGTATACAGGTCCGAGCTGTTAATGCGCGCGGAAGGAGATCGCTACTGTCAGATGATCCCTCGGCCAGGGAGATGCCTCCTATGAGTGCGTCTAGGGAGAAAATCGCCGGTAGTGGCTACTATCTCCTGGGTATATAAGCGGGAGCGACTCTGCCTCTCAATTAGGCGTACGTGTACGAAAATTTTTTAGCCGAGCGAGACAGGTGCAGATAGCGCGGGGCGCAATACCGCTGCGGGCCTGGAGAGTGGCCTTTTTGTAGCGCGGAATTCTTCGCCGCGTGCCGGGCGCGCTTAGATATTGAAAAGTGCACTCGACTAATGGACTAATGGACGCGGTATTGATGTTGCGCTGGTTTATGATACGCTTTATCCGGTTTTAATGTCGAATGGATTAAGAGCTGGAGATAGGGCAATTAAGATCGGTATTGGTATGAACGGTGCTGGGGAGAGACCCACCGCTGACACCATTTTAGATAGTTTTGACTTACGACGTCGCAACTGTTCTTTACTGCCTTAGTGATTGACGATAAATCCGATTTTCATAATAATCTAAACTGTAACAGTTAACGAACTTCTTACATAACTGTCAACTCAAGTTCAAAACAGTTAGAACCTCATTATTTCATCGAAAACTCAAAATTGGAACTCCATCCACTCTCCTCGTTTTCTGTCTCAGCTCTCTGACCAAGTTAGCTTACAGGGAGGGACTCCTGCGATCTCTTGAGCGCGCCCCTTTTACCCGATCCGATCGCGCAGCGAGTTGCGTTCGCGCTTCTCTCAGCGCGGAATGACGGATCTCTCGCGCGCGGCAGGGAATTCCAGGGCTTTCCGCGATAGCAGGAGCACACCTCGCCGCCCGTAATTGGAGTGGCATTCCACGTTATGAGTTAATTCCGACGTCGATCGCGCGCCTCTGATATATCGAACGAGGTGCGCAAGCGTACCGATTCCAGGACGATTTCAGGCGCGGCTGCGGCTTTGGATATGTGCGGGGCTACGAGCTTGCGGGCTTTTTTGCTCTGGTGAAAACAGACGAAAAATGCAGTGGGATAGATAAGAGTGTTCTTGCACTTTAGCAGAGATATTTGTCTTTTTTATTATACTTTTGTTGACGGATAACTATAGTATAATAAAAAGTATACATTAACTGAATTTGTTTTAAACAAACTAAATATCCTAACCACATAATTCAATAAAAGCGAGCAGACGGACCAAGGCTCAGCAGCGAAAAATCGTTAGCAACGCGAGGAATTCCCGGTGAAGTACGTGCCCGATCTTTACACGTCCAGGTCACACGAATCTCCCTCTCCAGCCGGCCCTCATCATTCCATACAGACGTATAACACATCAAGAGAGCCATTACTACTCCCGCGACGGGGCCAAGTCGTCGTCTTCGTCGCTCCTTGATTAACCCTACACAGACTTACGTATATACATATACACAAGCTGGTGAAACGTCTATTAGTGAAGAGGCTCTTGCGCGCCTGGCATAGCACGTGAGAAAGAACCTCTCAGAGGACTGGATTCTCGCACAAAGGTATACATACAGACTCGCGGAGTGTAATCTGCCATTTTTTCAACGGAGGAGGAACTCGCGAGACGCATTGTGTCGGCTAATGATGGAGTGGATGCGTGACAGGTTGAAACCCGATACAGAGAGCGCGCGCGCGGTTGCTCATAGCGCCCAGTCGACCGAGCACTGAATTTCGCGAGAGAGAGAGAGAGAGGGAACGCAGTGTCCCGTCGGTGGGATCCGGAGAACGCCGACTGCTCCCAAGACCTTCGCCGTTCCCTTTTTGCGCGCGCGAGCGTTCGTCAACACCACCCACCGTCGAGGCTGCACGCATTCTCGGCGTGAGTCTCGTTCTTTCTGCGCGCTCGGACGGCGATGCTGGAAGAGGAGAAAAAAAGCAAGGAGGTTGGACGGAGGAGTCGAGAGGGATTTTTGTTCGATGCTCCGAATTCCGCGCTGGGAGGGGAGGAAAGCGGAAGTACGCCTACTTGCTTGCGTAGTCTGCGGATGGTGCTTGTATATTTAGTAGTGAAATGGTACTTGTAAAGGTTAGGTAGAGATATCTTATAGGGTTAATTATTAAATTTATTAAATTGAATACTATTTTGCAGAGTTTAATAAAATTTATGACGTTATATTAAAATTGCTTAGATTTAGGTATATTCCAAATAGAAAAATAAATTTTACCAAATTTTTACCAAAAATTGTGGCAAGTACACGTTGGTTAGAATTTTGTTAAGACTTAACGAAATTTTAATGGTTACACTTGAATAAAAAAACTAATTTGCTACTTGGGTACATGATTTATGTCAAAACATTTATATATAAAAAAGTTAAAATTTATAAAAATATAACTGAACTTTTTGATACCTAATTGATAAAATTTATGAGTAAACAAAAATTCAAGAATAAAATATCACGGTATCCTGGTAGAATTTAGTCATTTTTCTAACTTTTTTTCACATTTTATAGTCATTAACTAGCTACTTTACCAAAAGGGTAAATAAACTTTTAGACACATTATTGAACATTCAACCAGAAAACATTGAATCAACTCTTACGCTCCCATCTTGAAAAACCACATGTAAAAGCAGAAATTCACTAATTCCCAGCCAGTCGTCCCTTCGTTCCTCATCCTTTTTATTCTCCTTCCTCCCAAAGCCTCCGCTTCCACATCGCTGCTGCTGCGCGAGCGCGCATGCAGATGGACGTAAATTTGCCTTATCTCTGCATTGTGGCATCATCAAGCCCCCCCCCCCCTCGACTAATTAAGGAACGAGAGGGAGAGAAGTGGCATTTAAAAGCGTTTTCTTCGTTTCCGTTTTGCAGATACCAGGGAGACCGGCTTCGTCAATGCTATCACGGCGGCCGGCGTGACTTACGCTGTCACGCGGGCCTGCAGCCAGGGCCACCTCGTCGAGTGCTCCTGCGAGAAGATGACCCCCAAGAGTAAGTGCCCCTGCTTTCTGTAACTCTGTATCTAACGATCTGACGGCGAGCTCAGCTTGCTGCACTTTAAGACGCCGTTTCCGCGTTTTCCTTGGTACTGGAAGAGTAAAGTTATGTAGATTTTATTTTGGTCGAGTGTAGATCTAGGATAGCTTTTATCGTTATGCTTTTCTGGGTTTCATCGTTAAAGTCGTGATATTGCAGTGAGAATCAATATAAAGTACAGATTATTAGTGTTGTAAACTAACGTTATGTAGAACGCAGACGAAAATAATAAATTTGAATGTTTGAATCTTCCAGAAATCCATAACATAATTGGCATGTTTTTACCGTAGCAAATGTTGAGAAACCGATAAATCGGTATTAGAAATTAAAATAAATTGGAATAATATATTAATTGATCGTAATAATCAAGCAATACAATCAAATCTGATAAGAAAAAAAGTGTAATTTATCGTTGCGAGAAAATACCAATACAGCGCTGAAATACCTCAAATAGCTTGGAATCTTATAAAACCAGTCTCGGAATAGAAAAGCGAGCGTAATCTCCGTGACTGAAATACCGGCAACGGCGCCGTAAAAAAGCCCGAAGAATCTACTATTAAAACAATAATCTTTAAAAGGCCGCGTGTGCGCGCGCTCGCGCATTGAAATCAGCGTCCGTTCTCGTTAATAATCCTTATCTAATAGTAGCTACGGCCTCAGTCGATTTGCATTCAATATGTATATATCTCCCCGGCGGTGGCGTAATTAGACGGCCGCTCGTCGATGAGCCCCCTTCGCGAGCTTTTAATTCACGGCGGTTCTCGCGGAATATATCGAGCTCTAAATTGATTTCTGCGCAATTCAGAGCCGATATAATTATCTTCTTTCCGCGTGTACCGCGTCAATTACACCTGTAATTTGTGGCCGCAGCCTCTAGGCGCTAGCGCGCGCTTGTGCAATAAAATAACTGACGTGTGTCCGTTTTATCTTTTCGCGTATTTCCACCGGCGCTGCTGCTGTTGCCGGACGAGAAGATAACGCATATACGCGAAAGCGGAAAACATTAAAGGGGCACATAACTGACAAGAGACTGTCGTCGCTACGACACGAGGAATGACAGTTTATCGTGCTGCACAAATCGCTGAAAACGCTGTATGGCCTGCCGAGTGCCTTTAATGGCTCCCGAGATAATCAATCGGGCTCTTAGATTTATACTATTTAACAATTTATCCATTTTCTCTTAATCGTGAATTATAGCCGGTTAATTATATTTTCCGCTCTTTGCCTCGCTTCTCGATGTAGATACGCCTTTCATTACCTTACAAGAGACCAGGCATTCATTTTGTAGTTGTGACAGGCGTTTGTTAATGTTGATTGCATTGGAAAACATGTGTACATTGCAATTTGTAATTTTGAATTTTAACTGTGGAAGCAATCTGGTATTTAGAATAGCATAAATCAATGTCACACAAAATAATAATACCTTTTACCAATCAGTGAGCATCTTGCTCATTTGTTTAATGATGATTTCTGTTTAGATAGTCGCTATTCGAAACTTGGAAGACTTGGTAGTCGAAGTAGACACCTACCCATGGATGGGGAGTGGGAATGGGGAGGCTGTGGTGACAACGTAAATTTTGGTTTCAAAAAGTCCAGGGAATTTATGGATGCACCGTATAGGAGACGCAGTGACATTAAAACACTTCTCAAACGTCATAATAACGATGCCGGTCGATTGGTACGTATAGTCCAAAGTTTTACCCTATTGTTTGATAGAAACCCTAACTGAATCAGTGACCTGAACTAAGCAAATTCCGTTACTCAATTAAATCTTTTCCTGCAATATTTAAATAGTTGTACTAAAATTTTTATAGTTAATTTTCCATTCTCTGAATATTATTATAAACAATGATCACTAACAAAATAGCCACTATGGATGTATTTACAAACCATAAAAAGAAATCTCATCTTCACTAATACAGACAGTACGAAACTTCATGAGAACCGAATGCAAATGCCACGGCCTCTCTGGCTCGTGCACAGTACGCACCTGCTGGCGCAAGATGCCATCCTTCCGCGAGATTGGCAATCGACTCAAAGAGTCCTTCGATGGTGCTGCCAAGGTCATTCCGGGCAACGACGGCCACAGCTTCATCACCGAGGGTCAAACCATCAAGCCACCAGGCCGCTTCGACCTCATCTATAGCGAGGATTCGCCAGACTTCTGCAAGGCCAATCGCAAAACTGGTGCCTTAGGCACACAGGGTCGGCAATGCAACTCGACCTCTCAGGGTGTGGATGGTTGCGAGCTGCTGTGCTGCGGACGGGGATACGACACGAGGATCATCAAGGAGAAGGTGAACTGCCAGTGCAGGTTCAGGTGGTGCTGCGAGGTCACGTGCAACACCTGCGTCGTCAAGAGGACGCTCAATACCTGCCGCTAGGTGGCGCTCGTTACGGGATGATGAGACTTTTGGTGAAAGGGTGTGCTGCTTAGTCTTTTGGTAATCGATGGATTCGCGAGTGTGAGTGTGGAATATAGTGTAAGGAGCTTAATGGTAAGAAAAATTAGTTCATTCTGGGTTAATTGAGACGTAGGAAGTGGAAAAATAATTTTTCCGAGGAAGTGAGAACCACTTTGGGAAGTGGTATTTATGTTTGCCATTTTATTTATTCATACATGTAATCTTAAGTAGTCTAGAATTAATCACCCTTCATTTTCTATCATTTTGTACTCAATACAAATTGCCATTCAATTACTTTAATATTATTCGCAATCTTGTTTCTTCATAAAATGCTAACCTAGAAAAACAGGTTATGAATTCATTCCGTTTCTGAGAATAGTCAGGTAATGATAAGACGGAAGTAAACGTTCGCTTTGCATGAATAAAATGTAAAATATTTTTTTAGTCATTATCCATTTAATGATTACTAAAAATTTTATTTCCTACGTAATTAAAAAAATTTGAAAAAGTGTAGTCTTATCCTATATTTTATTAGAACGATGGTATTTGATAGTAAAAGATTTATTCCTTATCTAATTAACCGTTTCAATTTTTTTCCATTTAAATACATTTATGTAAAAAATTGTAATAAATGCATCTTATCGTGATTAGCATAACTAAGATGCGGCTTTTTACTATTAATTGCTAAAGATATGAATCTTATTGATTGCTATAGAGCGTTGTAAAACATTAATGATCTCGAAAACGGTGATTTATGTTAATCTATTTTGACGTAGTGATTATCATGCGTAGAAATACAAAGTAATAGCTGTTTACATAAAACTGTACTAAGATAAAATCACATAATAACAAAATTGAAGCCTTTAGTAAATCGAAATTTAAATTATTTTAGTAAATAGTATGAGTGATGATAGTTTGACTATTTCGTGTATTTTATTTAAAGGGGTATACATTTTATTTTTAACGAAACTTACTAACGGCTTTTTATGTAGGCTTTGTGTAAGACTGCTGGCTGTGTATCTTTCAACTTAAATTTTACCATGAAATGCGTCAATTTGAAATTGTAAAAATTATTGCTTAACTTGGTAATATTACTTTTTAAGAGTAGCATTATAAGTAGATTGTATATTTGTATTATCTAGATAAATAACATCATCTTCAATCAATTCGTATTTTAAATATTATTTCATTTTATGCAATCATATCATTGTTGTGTTATAATTTTTACTTAATAATAATTACTGCAAGAGTAAAAAGATTTATATCCTTTTTGCTTTATTCATTTTAATCAGCTTATTAATATTATTTCATTACAATTGTGTATTGATTTTTACGTTAAATTCTGCAAAACTTTATTAATCATTCTACAAACTTATCTTTGTACAACATTTTTTCAATAAAAATGGAAATAAAACATTGTTTTTTACGAAAAATTTCTTGAATATTTATTATCTTATAGTCTTATTTATCATTAATGTAATCTATATGAATTAGGACATAAACAAACTTCTATAACCAAATAGAATGATGAAGCTATAACAATCTCAAGGTTCAAAACCATCTCTCAATCATACGTACCCATAGCTATCCCCCAATATAATGTCTTCATTGAGAGTCATCCAGCAAAGGCATCTCTCGCACAGCACGCGAGAGACATAAAGAAACATCGTCGCCGTCTCTCTCCCGGCGAAACAAAAATGTACACTCACAAATAAAAAGCCGAAAATCAGAGGACGGGGTGGTAAGACCCCCCTTTATGGGGCGTGTAGAACACAGCTTTTAGCTGTAATTTAAACTTTATATGTGTACGCGCGCGGCCGCGTCGCCCTCGAGCGCAATAAAACGAACGAGGAGGTATATGGTAAAAGGAAGAGACGAGCGAGCTGCACGAGGAGCGAGCGAGTGTGTACGTCTCCTATAAAATAGTTTACAGCGAGCCTGGAATTTCGCGTGCCCATAAAGCCTGCTCTCGCGCCATTGCGCCTCACGACTTTTCACGTGTGTGCATATAGCGCGTATATTGAGGATCCCACGTTCGATTCTGATCCGAGTTCGAAGAGTATATATACAAGCTTTCGTGCCGTGTTGGATTTTACGGTCTAGCGTAAAATTAGTTATTAAAGAGTTGATTATTACAGTTATACAAGTGCATTGTTTGATTTTTATTACAATTATTTCGTAACTAGGCTCGAATACTGTGAAAAACATCGCCGCGGCATTTGGTTAGTGATGTTACTCGACGTGGAATCCTCCATGCGTCGAACTGCCTATATATAGCGTCAGATTGAGCATACACAGCGGCGCCGTAAAACGAATTACCGAACCGCCCCGGCCAATCGCGCCTCGCGCCACGCCATACTCATCTTTATTAGAAGGCCAAATTAACGAAATTACATGGTACTTCCGCCACAGTCCGTATATATATCAGCCATCGCGTTTCTGATCGTGCTCTTTAATGCCCCCTTTTCGCCCCTTTTTAGACCACACGTAATTTGTCCGGCCTAAATCGCGGATAGCCGCGCGTGCACGCGAGCCCCTCGGCCCGCCTTTTTTTCCTGCGTTACGAGGATTACGCGGCGACCGAATATCGTTTTTTTTTCGTACGTTTTTTTCGGGGCCATTATAAATTTGTTTTTTTTTCTTCTTGATAATATGAGGTGGCCGGACGAAAATTACGGCCCAATTTCGAGGCTGTTATGGTGGTCGGAAAGTGAAATATTTGTTGATTAAATATCTGCGGTGATTGTAGAAGTACGAGAGCTTTTGATTGGAGTTTGGTGTGATTAAGAGGAAATGAAGGAACTGGAGAAAAACGTTACGGACTAATTTAGTTTTTAACCGTATATTAGGAGTTTAATAATACGGTAGAACGTTTGGGTGAAAAGTCTGTATTAATTCTAAACCGATTTTTAAATTATAGAGCAAATTCTGCGATATAAATTCTGTGGCTTGCGACTTTGTGACATAGTTTAGTCCACTTTTCGAGAAATCCTGCTTTTAATGTATAATCTTGTACCAAAATCGAAGAAAAAAGGAAATCTGATAAATTAGTTTAAGTATATGAATTAATTTATTACAGCACTTAATACAAATATAATATGAACCACAATTTCGATATGTAAGGAAGAACGGAGCTAATTAACACACGATTAATCTTTTTGTTTTATTTATATCCGGATCAGAAAATTAGATTTGTACCTGACAATCATTATATACATTAACAATTTTATCTCTTACAGAGTATTAAATATTATCTAATGCTACTATTTAATAGTTTATTATGTATAATTGAACTGGGTGTGTCAACTAGCCTCGCTCTCCCTTTTTCTTTTTTTCTTGCTGGAAACTAGAAGACTATATAATTGGTCATAACAGGTTGAGAAGTGAATCGAAAGTAAACTTACAATAGAATCAAATAATAGTGATTAAAATAAAATATGTTTTCAGAAACTACGACTGCTTTTTGATACAATTCATAACTATTTATGATCATTCTGCCTTATAGTTAAATAAATGCAATTGAAATTGCAATAATTTAGACCATACTAGTGGTTCAGAAGTCATTGTTAAAAAATGGACTTATAAATCTAGACTGGATGCGATATTTCTATTAAATAACAGCTTTTTAGTAACTCAGCATTCTCAAAGCTCAAAATAATTATCTCGTTTAAAGTTCGGTAACGATACTCTATTTCCATTAATTATATTTTTGCTTTTAAAAATGTCAAAAAATAAATTCAACAATAACCATAACTCACAATA
>JAPYZA010005833.1:0-12261 GCA_030522685.1 Eupelmus azureus | reverse complement strand
TTAAAGTGGCAAAGGACATTGCGCGACACCGCGTGTAGGTCATATGAGACGTTCGCGTATATATAGCTACGTGTTTAAGGTAGGCGGCGAGAATATTCTTGTATGAGACATTAAGCGTATTTACAACATAAAATGATATGGTCTTACATTTTATGCTAATGTTATTACAAAATTAGTTGCGGGAAATTTGAGAATACTGTTACTACTTTAATAAAATGAAAAAGGTAAGAAAATTTAGATTTACAAGCAATGATTTTCAAAGATGCAGGATAAAATCATTGATTTTGATGAGTGATTTATTCGTAATTTTTACTCAATCGCTCATCAAAATCAATGATTTTGTATTACATCTGTTGAATTAAAATACCAAATGTGCAACGAGTATATTACAAGTACATCTATTTTTTAATATATAATATATTCATATAAAAATATTTATTAATAGAAATGCATTTTTGTAAAAGTTTATTTATAAAAACATGTCTGCGCTATTTTTGTCATAACAAAAAAAAAGTTTAAAAACCGAAACACTGTCGCGCTAATAATTCAAGCATTTCATGCATAGTTTTCCAACGACCAAGCACAAAAGGGTTAAGCCTAAGCGACCGCAGACATAACGAAGAATTTTCAAAGGAATCTCGAGAGCGGTAGCGGCGGGTCGGCGAGTGCGAAACCGACAAATTTTTCCTCGACCTATCTCCACCCTATCCTCGAAGAGCTAAACCCGGTTGACATAAAAGAGAGAAAGAGAGAAAGCGCGAGCATAACTATGTTATACGGTTATTTCCCTCAAGCTTCCTCCCATACCATAAGCGCGATGGATATAGGTATGTGAATATGTATCGTTCGATCGGCCTCCGACTTCACAGTTATATACATATCGAGAGAGATAATGCATAGCGAGCACATATATAATGCTATATATTTAGCAGGGTGTTTAGGTTAAGCAATAGGCCGGTCGCTCGCTCTCGTGAAATTGCGGAATTAGAGTCGTCGACTCGTCTGCGAGAACGATCGGCCGCCGCTTGCGCATATACATAGAGACTAACTTGAGCGCGCTCTATACGGGAGGCCAGTGTCCGATCCGAACTGATCCCATTCGATCCGATTGTAGCGTACGTATATACGTTGCGCTCAAGCGAGAGAGAGAGAGAGAGAGAGAGCGAGAGAGAGGCTATCCTTTTATCGCTGACATGCACACGAATCCAGAGAGCCAGCTCGCCGCGGCTAGATGTATCTGTATATATATATATATATATATAGAAAGAGAGAGAGAGAGAGAGAGAGACGCGGAGCTAGCGCAAGAGCGAGAGAGAAAACGCGTGTAGGAAATCTATCCATGTACGTTTAAATCTATTTGGTAGCCCTTGGATTCCGTTGCCTTATAGCGGTATATTGCGAGAGTGCAGCGGGGTTATTTAATTCGCGATCGCCGGTTCAACGCCGGGGACACGCCGCTCAAGCGTTTATGTATAGGTACGCGCAAGCGCGATAAGATACTAGATGAGGAAAAAGAAAGGCTCGGGGAGTTCTGCTGTTGGCATTGTTGCGCTCTCTTTCAGCAAGCTCCACTGGGATTCCTTGCATGGGATATTACGACCCCATCGCACTCCCGCACTGCATCAACGATTTGCTAAACAATTCCTCATAGATTTACTGATATTTTTCAACACTGCCTGCTTTTTACGTGTTACAGGACATTATCGGACACGTTTTGCCCTATGTTGAACTAGTTCTTTTTTTATATTTCATTTAAAACTTTAAATGAAAGAAATAAAAAGGGTTATCTGTTGATTGAACTATTGCTTGGACTTTTATTTTTATTGAGGCACATTTTTGATGGTGTGAAAAATAAACTCGATAAATAACGCCTAATTAATATTCATATCCCTAATCTATTGAATTTTCATTATTTTTTTTTAATTATGCGCAACGCTATAAAGTTTATAACGATGTAACTACAAAGTGAGCTTTGCAATTCAAACGAGGCAATTTCGATATCCAAGGGAACGGTCGAATTGATTTTTTGGACAAAACAGTATCGGTGCCAACGGCCAATTTCATTCGATAATAATAGTTAGCGTAACAATTATAATTTTTTTTACTATATTTATACGAAAGATCCGATTTAATTGCTAATTAATATGAAAAGACGTTGTTTGTTCAAATGACATGGAAGATAATTACTATGACGTCTATAAATCTGGATTATCATTATTTTTCGGTTAATTAAAACTGTATGTTTTAATGCAACGGAAATTTCATGCATTTTCATTAACATTCATTAAAGTTTTCTATAAATTTTGTTTGGCTAATTATTGATTCAATATAATATTTATTACAATATTTATTTGTATAATGAGAAAATCCTAATTAAATTCATCGTATACAAAAATGTAACAAATTACAGTCTGAATATTGCATTTTATTCCTTTACATTTCTAATTATAAATCAGAAATTAAACTTGTAGATTAAGCCACTCAACGTCAGTGCTAAAATAGCTCCTTATTTAATTTGCATCTCATCTCCACCATAAAATGCATGATTTTTTGCAAAAAGTTTTCCCAGTCTAGCGCCCGAGAAGCGAAAAAAAAGAAAAAGAAAAAAAAAAAGAAAAAGGAAAATTCTCTGTAAATCTTTATTTCACAAAGCCTAATTTAGGAAAGGTTACGTAAAGCTCGTAGATATAGACGCGCGCGCAGGCGGGTCAGCCTCCCGAAATCCGCGCAACAAAGCCTATACTCTGCTCGTTCCAGGGAAAAAGCAGCTTTAGCAAGTGGCTCTCTCTCGTAACGCAAACAAATGCTTGCTTGCGCGAGCGGGTGTACATCGAAATCGCTCGCGCGTTGTATAGTCTCTGGGCTAGTGCGGAGAGAAGAGGAGGGAAACAAGGCAGGGCAAGAGCAAGCGAGGCAGCATTAGCGAGCGCTCCCCTGTTTTTTCGTCGTTCTCTGTCTCAGTCTGTGTGACGGGACGGGGCTCGCTCGGCAGAGAAAAAAACTTAATCGCAGCCCGCATCCGCCTTGATTGCCCTTTCAAACTGCTCCTCCGAAAATTCGCGCAGGTACCCGCTCGTGCGCGAACGCGATAGCGGCGGCGGCGGCGGCGGCCCCCGCTAAACGAGACAGAAAAGAAGAAAGAGTGCGGCTATAGGCCATATAGCACGCACCTATGTATAATAGACGGCCCGGAGGCGATATATCGGGGACGCGTCCTCTGCCCCTCTCTCTCTCATCCCATCTCCATAATTTGAATTGTAAAAGTATTCGCGCGCCGTCGCCGCCGCCGCCGCCAATTGCAGCCCGCGAGAGAGCCGAATTTATGCATTCCAAGCCGCGCGCGCGCGCTAGTCGAGTGCTTCTCTTTCTCTCTCTCTCCGGCGCGTGCTCGCGATTTAAGCACACCCTTCTCTCTCACTCTCTCTCTCTCTCTCTCTCTCTCGTGAGCGCGCCTGCCTGCTCCTGCTGTAGACAGCGAGCGCGCGGCAGTAACCGGAGACTCGCGCTCGCTCTCGCACCGCTAATGTATAGTTATACGGATACATGTGGGAGAGAGCAGCACGCGTGAGACTATGTATATACACACGTACGTGCCTGCGGCAGACAGTCCGCTTCCTCCGACGAGGCCTTAAAGTATAACAAAAGGGAGAGAGGAGTAGTCTAAGCGTTTCTTCTCGCTCAAACCCTACTCCTCCTATTCTGCTTCTACTTCTTCTCCTTCTTTTTTTTCCTTCAGCCGCAAGTAAAATATCTCGGAGATGCGCGACGGAAGCTAGAGCGCAGCAGGATTATACGCCGCGATAATTCACGGATAAATAACTGGTCGAGTTCAGAGCTGCCTGGCGCTGCGAGAGCTGCGACCGAGATTTCGCGTTTTACGCTCAGCAGTGCGCTTTATACGAGCAGCGCTGCGATAGGGCTTTTAGAGGCTCTAGCTCCTTTTCGAAGATTCAGTCTTAATGATATTCTAGAAGATTTAAGAGTCCGTTTTTGTCGCTCGACTGGATTTGCGCGCCGACCTTATTTCAAAGAGGAAACGATTATAAACTGGGTCGACGGGATAAGTCTTTTATGGAATTAAGCGACAATTACTCAATTAAGAAGTTGCATGAAGCCTCCTAAAAATGCCCGAATCAAATCAACTTTTTTTTCATTTTATCAAAAAAAATTAACAATAAAATTCTATTATCAAGCTTTTTTTAAAATAAACTTATTCTTTATCTATCCATTTTTACTTTATAATTTACGAGTTTTTAAAAGTCACAAAAGTCCATAACTTGCTGAACCAACTAAAACGATAGTCTTGTGAAGCATATCGTATGTTACGTTCATTGCTTTTTGGCGAGGCTTTTGGCTTTGTGTTTCTTTATTCAAATGCTGTAGTCCCCAGATAAAGTATCGCACAATGCTAAAAGCATCACATTTTTTTCGCATTAACATGCATTTTTATGGCTTAGAATACGGAGATAAATCGAAAGGTATGTGCTTAATGATATGGAAAAAATTGATCGTAACTTGAAGAAAAATGGATTTTTGCTCAAAATAATACTGTAATAAGTAAGTAATAAAGATTTTGCAGTTTATTGCAGCCTCTTGCAATTATTCAACTTGAAAATATCTCAAAAACTAAGTAGGTATATATGTATTATTATCCTGTGAGTATCAATAAAGCCAAAACAAAAACAATATCAAGTTTAAAAGGCTGGTGTTTTCGTTCGCTGCTATAAGCGCAAGATTAATCGCAAAGCAAAGATTTATAAATAGAAAATATCATCTAATAATGCACTCTAAACGTCGTGTAGAATGAGCTGAATAATGAATGAAATATTGCACAAGCGCAGCACGGGCCGAGGGTAAAATGAGAAGCAGCCAGAACTCTAAACGATCATCACGTATGCTAATCAGTTTCAGGTTCCCGAGAACGATGATTCACCATTGGTAAATGCAGCGCTCGAGCTCGCTCGCTCGCTGCTCAAATGTGTGCAATTTATTTGCAACCTTTCTTTAGGGCAACAATAAACGGCGCTGTGTTTTCAACAACGGGCGCCGCGTGCCGTTTAAACGATAAGCTCGCACCAAGTGTTTCTAAGAACAAAATACAAATTTTCCTTTGACACGTAAGTTTGAGATTTTTTTTTCTCGCTCGCACGGCTGCAGTACGCACCTAAGGCCTACCGTGCAATTACTCGGCTCAAAGGCCTCGACGACTCAAGAGAGTAATTTGAAACGGAGAAATAAGTGTCGCTCAAAAAACTCTATGCGCGTATTCGTTCTCGCTATTCAGACAGAGAAAGAGCCTCGGTCACGAATTTTGTTTGTTGTAATTTTTGCCTCCTTTCGCGCATGTGCGCGCGCTTACACGCCTACAATTCGCCGGCTAAAAAAGTAAGTGATTCATGTCTACATAAATAATATTTCGCGTTATGCTCAGTTCCTGTAAGTTCACAAAGCTTTGTAATTAATAATGAGTTATAACGCTTCGTTTCATAATCTTACGTAATGCTTTTACTGATTTATTGTACTTATTGCGTTTTGCGCTATTTTTATAATCTACTCGGTACTTTTAAGAATTTTAATAGCTAGCTATGCCAAAATGCTTTCATATCAAAGGAAATGGAAGAATTTTTAAAAGTCATAGGCTGAAGCATAATTAGGTTAAATTAACCATAAATCTCTAATGATGGCCTTTCTAAACATCTGCTGGTCCTCCCCAGAAATCCCTGAAAACCAAAATATAAAAAATTATCACTGCCGCGCGCGCGCCTCCCCTAACTGGCAGCCGTTCTTTCATGGCTAAACGAATCGCTTGCATTTTTCAAGACATTAATAGGCTCGGAGCCGCGCTTGAAAGAGATATGCCGAAAGGCAGTCAACTCGGGGGCCGCGCAATTTCATTTAAAGAGCCTCAAAAGAAAAAGCGATTACGTACAAATTAATAATAAGCCTCCCTCGCGCTCCAACTTCCTCTCACCCTTTAAAGCCCATCGAGGCGAGGCTGGCGCGCGGCGACGGAAGCACGTGTGAGTCATTTTCGTCATTAAACAGCCCCAGGCGGGCGTGTCCAGCGAAAAACGCGCACTGCGTATACTTAGTATAGCTGCAACTCGAGCGGGTGAGAGAGAGGGAAAACAAGAAAGTGTATACAAGAAAGCAACGAAACTCTCGGGCGAAGTGAGCGAACTAGCACAAAGGCAAAAGCTCGCGGGGCCTGTTTTCCATTATTCGGAACAAAGACGTAAGCGTAAACGTCAATTACGCCGGGTTTACGGGCTACGGGCGGGCTATCTGTCTTGGCCTCAAAAAGGGGTAAGTCGGTGGCAATGGCCCGAGGCGTCGGACCGGCTGCGCAGCGCTCGCCAGCTCTCCCGCTTTCTCGCTCTCGCGTAATGTCCACATTAGCCGCATGTGCTCCCGCAGAGAGAGAGGGAGAGAGTGGCTAGGTATACGCGCCCAAGTACGTGCCCTCCCTCTACGTGCGTGCTCTTTGCCATTTGCCAAATATATATGTATGTATGAGTGTCTATGTACACGTACTACTTGTGCGAGATCCGCCGATTGATCTATGCGGCGCGCCGGTGTCGATATGAGAGCCGGCGTTCGCTTGGCGTCGCCGTTAAACTTGCCACTTTAGAGGCTGTTTGCTTGGATTGTTACGATATGATTTTAGCGGCTTTAACAAAAGGATAGTTGGGACCGCTTTGATAAGTCATGACCACTTGGAAATAGGGAACGGACGCTCGAATGTTTCAATTGGACGTTTTATTGGAAAGCTTGAACGTAAATTTATGTCAAATTATTTTATTTATTTGCTAAGGTATGCGTGCGATAAGAGACGTCAACACATGGAGCGTTTTAACCAAGTGTAGCAGGAAATAATTGCAGATTAAAACTGAATGAAAAAAATTTAGCAATACAAAGTTTTCGTTTTTTGAGAAAGCAAAAATTAACATGCCGCTGAATTATTACACTTGACAGGGCTATCATTTTTAGAATGAATACTGTCATAACTAATGCAGGATTATACCACCTGATTTCACCTGAAATAGACTGAACCGACGAGATACCTATACGAGATACCTATCGCTAATTATGTTTCCGATTTTTCTGATAAAACCAGTTTTAGAATTCAACACCTCCGATAATTATATGTTACATGCCATACGTTCAGGCACATATGCATTACATATTTTTATTATAAATATGTGCAGACGTTCGAATGAAAATAATTATGAGCCATGGTTATCGATTAGAAATTTTATTTGTTTAGCGTTTGTTAGTTTAATTCACTCGAGTGTAACTTATCGAACTCTTAATTATGTCTAGCATAAAATAAAAAAGAAATAATTTTTTCTACTACATTTTTTGCATAATGTCAGGGGTGAAAATCAAATGATTTAATTTTGGTCACTTGAATTTCATTTAGGCATGTTACCCTCGATCGTAAAAAAAATCGCACAGATGGCATCGGAGAGCATAGACTAGCGTGTGTAGTGCAGCATGTGTGTAATAAAAAAACAACAATAGGGGAATCATGAAACGAAACACACAACGGAAAGCGATATCCGGGGAGATAGTAGCGCGCGATTTAATTGACCGAAATGTGTGTAACGGTTCGCGTGCTCGAAAATATAACTAGCGGCGCTTGCGAGCGCTGATTTGGTCTTCGGTAATAACAGGGAACAATGCCTGGAAAGGGAGATAATGAGATAAAAATACGAGGTTTTTTCGGGCGAACTAAACGAGGTCCGTTTTCAAATTCGGCGAATTGCCGGTAATTGATGGTGACCGGTATGTCATTATCAAGAGATGGGATTAAGGGTTTAAAGTGTATAAGCGAACAGTCTTTTTCAAAATATATTCGGTCGAGGTAATTTATTTTTATGTACGTTAAATTGCGCGTATTTTTGGCACTATCAAAACAATAAAGGCTTAATCAACTTTTTCTATTATAAAAAGAATATTAAAAATAGTGTTTAAATAAAGATTATATTTCGCAGAATCTATTTTAATATATTAAATCATAAATAGCATACTTTTTATGAGCTATATTGTGAAAAAATAATATTACTTTTACTAAGTAAATATTAAGTATTCAATCTTATAAAACCAGAAAAAATTACTTGTGATAAACTGAATATGTTTTTTGAGTTAAAATAGTTTTTTCTTTAATGAGTCCCAATAACATTGAAATCTTTCACGCATTTTAAGATTTTTATTTTTATCTAAAACATGTTTTTCGGATAGACTTTAATCATTTATTAAAAACTCGAAGTCAAATAGTAGCTTTTTTGATTACAGGGATGCAGAAATTAACTGTATTCGATCGATCTAAAAAAGGTGGCGCTGTTGTACGTACTCACTGCTGATATTTCAGATAACTATCAGTGATGGGGAAGGTAACACTAAATCGACCGTCGGTAACGTACCGACAGTTGAACCAAAAACTTATCAACTGTAGGATCTTTGTCTTTTACCAACAGTTACGGAGTCAATTACAGAGTAACAGAGGCAACATCTGTCAATAAAAATGTTAAACTAATTTATTGTATTTTTATTTAAATAATTGTATTTTCATAAAATACGAAAAAACTGAAAAGATACTAGAATTATTATGAATAATGTTCGTAAGTTCACATAAAAATAATACGTAGGTAGTAAATAGTTCTAGTTAAACAAATGATAAAAATATTGTTGAAATATAGCTATTTTAACCCCCCTTGTGGCCGTTTATAAGTACTCGAACGAAGTAAGAGCAAAAAGTTTACACAAGATTAAAATCACCTTTCCATTCATGCACAGTACAAAAAATTTGTATTCAACGTGTAAAAAGCTTGATTACTAAACATGTTTTTAATACAGCGTGCGGGAATTAGAATTTTTCGTACATTGCAGAAAAAAATATTGTTTTTAGTTTTATTTACTAATGTTAATAAAACTTTGAATTTATGACTAAATTATATAATTTTTAAAATAAGTATTTTTTCAGTTAAGCATTACCAAAATGACTACCAAAATACAACTAGATTTTTGTCTGGGCCCAGTAGCCACTAATAGTGTGTATTGTGATGACTTCAGTTTCATGTGCAGTTTGATGAGTTTCAATAGAATATCGGATATATATATAAGGAGGTAAAATTCAGTGTCGTGAACTTTTACATTTGTATTACATATTTTGCGCAAGTTTATTGTTTTATCTCTTAAAATTATTGTAAAATTTTGTACAAATTTTTATATAACTAAAAGTATTTTATGCAAATAAATGAAAATAGTGATTTTGAATGTAAACATTTTTTTATCTATTGTCATATTTGTTTCAATTTTAATCGATTTAATCATATTTCTAGCATAATTTGATAAAATATTAATATTTATTGTAAAACAAATGAAGAAATTATTTTTATGTCAATAGTTTTCTATATGTAATTTGTTCAAGTAAGATAAATCGCTGCATCAAACCAGACATCAGGACGTACTTCAAAACGACTTGTAAAGGAGAAATTCAAAGAACTTGCAAGAGGTCACTGGTGATTGGTTTGACGGAAGTGCGGTTGATTTAACTTTCTTCTTGCTATTCTGGACGTTTCATCTTTTGCTCTATTCAACCCTATATGCTAATGCAACATTGAGTTTGAGGTGTCAGGACAAAGTAACAAAGAATGATTCAGATAACATCGACACCTCTTGCAAAACTAGCACATTTTAGATTTAAAAATAAATATTAGTTACTGTCAGAAGCGTTTTTAAAAACTATTATTTTTTAGATTCTTCAACAAACTTTTCAAGCCTATTATTCTTTTAGAGGGTCAAAAAGTTATTGGTTTTTATTAAAAAAAAATTAAAAGTATGTTAATAAAACGAAAAATGTTAGTTTTCGTAAAGATCAATGGTGTATGCTCCAAGATTAAAAATAGTCTTTTTAAAAGGGTGAGTTAAATATATTTTTTGTTATTCTTAAATCTTAATACTAACTATTTAGAAACGCTGCCCCTCCAAGTTTTTTATTATAGTCAAAATACAGGAGATTTCTAATTTCACCAGTCATCAGAAGCCTTGCGAAAAATACGCGAAGCAGGTGGTTTCCCGACAGCAGGCATAAATAAAATGGTGAAATGGCACTAATCCAGCGCGATCATCATGAATAATAGATATATACGTATTCCAGCACGGCCCAGTATACTCAAAAGCTGCCACTCCCGATTATTGCCACCGCTCCAGAGGAGCAGTCATTTGCAGCATTCGCGCATTCGTTCCCCCATCTCCATTCTCGCCTTTCTCTCCTCGTGTTCCTCTGACATTCAAATGGCCCGCTACACGAAGGAAGTACGTAGGCTCCTCTAACCTACACTAGGCAGCAGGAGCTGCGGCAAAAGTCGAGCAACCCTCTCTATTCATCGTTCAAAGGGATCATTTATCGACATATTTGATATGCCTAGCGGTGTAAAAAGGCGTCGGTGTAACTTCGTTCTCTATGTGCGCACATACGTAGGTATATGCGAGCTACTCAGACCAGCTCTCTTCTTCTCGTATGAGGCGCGCCCGGTCGCTTTTATAGAATAATATGCTAATTCCGAGAAGGTGGAGTTTTAAAAGTGCGCCGATAAATTTTCGGGACTTTCGACGTAATTTCGCTCCTCGTTCCCTCTCCTTCTCTCAACTTCGCGGGGAAAGATTCTTTTTACGCGGCTTCCGTCTTATGGAGTTCGGGCTTCCGCGGAACTGAGTAGTTGCCCCCCCCCCCCCACCCTCTCCCCTTCTCTTCCTGTACGAGTATAATTCATCGAGAGGGACACTTTGCAGCGAGGCTCCGCTTTTTATTGTCTCGCGAGTGAAGGCAGGCGACGAGATCATCGAGCGATTTGCCTAGAGTGGCGCGCGAAGTTTTGAAGAGGGACGTTTTATGCGTGCGCGCCCTGGCTGCGGAGGCGATTAAGGCTAATTTTTAACTGTTATTGCGCTACGTACGGGTGAGATCTGGAAGTGCCTTTTCAGAGATTTTTACACTTTCTGTGACAAGATATTGGCAAGACGCGTTATGTAATATAACTCTAATTTAAAACGCAGTCTTTGAAATGTAAAATGTTGATTTTGCAGTAGGGTATTGCAATATATTTTGAGCTATATAGTGAAATCTAATTTGCTCTTAAAATTAGTTGCAATAAGTACAAGTAATCTGTTTGTTATAGATAATCGTTCTAGTAACACCAAGAGTCAAAGTTTCTTAGACGAAGCTTCAATCAAAGCAATTTCCAAAAGTAGCCTTAATCCAACTTATCAATCAAACTGCATCAACATAAACACATCCGCAAAGCTCGAAAAATTAATCAGAGCATACTTTTGTGTACGCAGGCCGAAAGACGCAGACGCCGAATTATTTACAGGGACAATACAAATTGCACGTATATGCATTGATGAATTCCGCAGCAGCATGGGCTAGAGAGGCAGACACACCCCCTGGATCGTATCATAGTAAAAGCTTATCTTTATTCATCTTCCAGCCTGGCCGAGTCAACTATAGTCGAGGGGTGGATACCGACCGCACTACGCGAGACTTTGCGCGTTCTCGCCTGTCGCTTATATATATACGAGCCCTCGATCGTTCCGTATATATAAATGTAACTAAAGGCCGTAAGTGATTGAGGCGTCATATGTGAATCCACTCTCTTTAGCGCGTGCGCGTGCGGTGACGCATAAGCGCATACTGTTTATGCTACTGGCGCCCCTCAAATTTTCCCGTATGCTTAAAAAGCCCGGGATTAATTCATTCCTATGAATTAAATATGTCTTCATCGAATCGCTAAATGGATTCAAGTTTAATTTTAGATGCGAAGGCTAATGAAATTTTAGGATTTATCCCTTTGATTAATCACATTTTTCACGTTTATTAGATAAATAAAATAAATTTATTAGAAATAATTAATTTAATTGTATAAGTTGTACAATTTATTCAATTATCGATAAAGCTATAAAAATTGTCAATGAAATTTCAGTCTGTATTTACAAAACAATTATTACGCTTCCTGAAGAAAGCCAAAGAAGAGGAGCTCGAAAGAGTAAAGTGAGTCAGCCGGAAAAGTTGGTGTAGCGCGCAGTTATAATGAAAGGAGAAGCACAGAGGCGCGGCGAGCGCGGGCGAGGAAAACACATAAACTCGAAAGAATACGTTTTCCCGAATAAGTAAAACTGTCACGGCCCTACGTTTATCTCCATATTGGCCAGGCGCTCCGGCCCATCCTTCATCTCTCCCGCCTCGCGCGCGCGCGC
>JAPYZA010005832.1:0-11739 GCA_030522685.1 Eupelmus azureus | reverse complement strand
AAATAACGATGTTACTTGTTCGCGGATGTAATAAATTAACACAATGCCGTATCCTTCTGTTTATTGTGTTTCCAGTAAAATGTTTGCAATTAATCACTTATTCAATTGCTAGGTATTGATTTTGATTTAATTGCAAAATGTGTGTTACTTTACAAAAATTATTAGTCCGTGAGAAAAGAGTTCAAACAAACATACTGGCAATGGTAAATATTATTTACAGTTCGAGTTCACGATAATAATACAAAACAAAGTTAAAGTTCGAAAAGCAGGCATCGCATTCAAATAAGCTCCCACATCTTCGAAACTTCAGAAATAAAAAAAGTAAAGTAAACTTTACCGACAGTAATCGCCTACAATTCACTGTCATCTTCCAGCCTTGATTATCCCACGATTTTACTTAGTTTCACAATAAACTTTTAATACCCACGTCACTGTAAGTAAACAGAAAACTGTAATAACAACCGCGCGATAGGCAGGCCGCAAATATACACACTTCAAAGTAATCACACGGCGCAAGAAAAATACGGGCTCGGGAGCAATTGAAGTCTTTATACCTGCCGCGCGCAATATCGGGAAATATCAAAGTTAAAGCTTGGCAAAGTTGCCATCGTTACTGCGCCGCAAAGAAAGTTGCCCCTTCCGCGGGCGAGTGACGGCCTTAAGGGTCGCTCCCCGCGCAAGTGTAACGAACCCCTTTGCCGTCGTCGCGCATCGTAAATTCGCCCGTCGTTAAAGCGATTAAAAATCGTAAAAATCCCGTAAAGGGAGGCCGGACACGCGGATGTAATCATGCGGCCGATGAGGAAAGTTTTTTTTTTATCATTAATAAAAGAGATTAGAGGCTGCTGTTTCTGGGGTGATTTGGGGGTTGAGAAGAATTCGCTTCTATTTCTACTTGTCTACTTCTCATTGACGAAGTGAGAGAAGTGGGAAAAGAGTTGATGTATATTGTGTTTGATGTACTATATTTTTTTATGCTGATTCCTCGTTTTTGATGATGAGGAGAAATGAAAAAATTTTAATTTTGATAAATTAGGAGCATTTTTACAGATTAAAATTTTATCAGTGTTATAATATTTATAATGGTCCACGTTTTGAACAAGTTGACTATTATATATATTCAAAAGTCAATTATTGAAATCGTAGATAATAATCATATCATAAATGATGTAATAATAACTATTATAGTTTAAAAAGTTTCTTCCAATGTAACATGTACAATCCAAGAAATCTCTTTTATCACGTAGGACTTTTTCTAAAGAATCCGAATGTATTATACGTAAACCTTTTTTTCTTCTTTTGATTAGATAGTTAAAGTCAAATATTTATATTACCGAAAATTCCAACTTTTTAAAAAATTTAACAACTAACTTCATAAATTCCGCAAAACTCCTGAAACATTTAGCCTTCCCACGACACTTTAACCTCCCCCCAAAATCGCGCTAACGCAAAAACACAGCCCTAATATTTTAATACACAAAACAATTTCCCTTTATAACCATCCCAACCCCCATGAACCCACACTCGCAGCCAGAAACCCTATTAGCTCTCTCTCTCTCCCGGACATATCTCTTATTTATCGGAGCCATCCGCGCGCGTATTTATGTTAACGCGCCGGGAAAAATATTGGCACTGTAGCAGTAGGCGGGGGAGCGGCTTTGAGAAATAGCGCAAACACTGCATAGGACGAAACGCGCCTGCTTCTGGTATTTATTCGCTCCTTTTTTTCTTCTTCTTGCAGAGGGATGGAAGGACTCGGTGCTCGGGACCTCGCGGCGGTTGCTGTCCAGCATCGGCAGTCTCTCAAGGGACAGCTCGCCCTATCCTGCCTCGGTGAGTGTATATACTTGGAGGAAGCGGGAGATGGGGCCAATGAGGACGATTCGTGCGCGGAGCCTGGTTTTGTGGACGGCTGGTCCAATTATGGGATTACTATGGCTGGGTTTGTTTACCTTGGCTTATGGTCGTTCGGCGCTGCCCTTTTTTTCTTCGGCCTAATTGATTTATGCATTATGGGCGCGCGAATCGTCCTTGGCTCTTTTTTGCTGTCTTACTTATGTTTGTATTTATGTGTGCTTTGGTGTTGGGTGTGGGGTATGAGGGTCGTAATGTTAATGGAGGTAAGTCCAAATTTTTTGCTGTGAATGAATAAGTAAATTTTTTCAGTGAGTATTTATAACCGTTTTTTTCTTGTGATTGCTGATATTTAAAAAAAAAAGTGGTAAAATGCAGTGTTTTACCAATTCTGCAGAGCTTCAATAGTGTTAGAATAAAATTAAAATTTGTAAATACAGTGCACTTCTTATTTTTAACAATTTTATTCACTGCTTCTAACTTGATTTTACATTTTATGCGGAAATCTTATAATAAACATTTACTCAAGTTTATTAGATAGTTCAACGGATAAAAATGGAAGTAAAATGAAAATTACTTCTTATTAAATTTAGTTACAGTTTGCAATTACGGACTTCCTGAATTTAAAACTTTTGATGAATAAAAGTGAAGAACTTTTTAAAGTTTTCCGTTGAAAATTCTGGAAATGTAAATAGAATTGATTGAATGTTTTTTTTCTGATCTTACTTTGACTTAATTCTAATTAGGACTAACAATTTGTCACAATTGATTGGATAGTAATTTATAAACTTAAAAAGTAGATTTCAAGAAATTAAAATATTTACAATTAACATTAATTTAAAAAGTATACTCTTCTTACTTTACTGTTCCATTGTCCATTAAATTTAACGTAAATAAAATTACTTTTTACAATCGCATTAAATTTAACGAAAACATTAAAAACTGTATAACAATCAAAGATAAAACTCTCAAAATTTGCATCTAAACACACACACATTTTCCCTCATTCACAACACTAAACACCCAATCTCATCCAGCCACCCAACCTCTACATCAAACCCTCTCCACCATTACAGCACTCCCGTAATCAGAGAATGTAACGCGCTCCACGACGTTAAAAACCCATATACACACACCTCGACAAACTTTCCTCCAATCGAGCACTCCGACTAATAAGCACGATTCTCGCTAAAGGCCGGGAGGGTTGCCCCAGCACGCGTAAAAGGCTAAGCTCGCTCGCGTATACAGACTTCAAAGCCGAGCCGAGTGTCGCTGAGGCTAGCTCGCGGCAGGGGGATGCCCCAGTCCATTTGGTGATTAAGAGCAAACTTGACCGGGAGTCCCCGAGCTTTATCAATTCTGCGTCTGTGTATCTCTTCCGTGCGACAAAACTGAGCAACTTTTAACCCGCGTTGCGTTGGTGTTAATTTGGGATAGGTATGTTCGTGTGGCAAGTTGGTTATTGAGTTAACGTGGGTGGATGTCTCATACGTTATTTTAGTGGCGATATGGTTTCGTTGGAGCGTGTGATTTAGTTAGGGAGAGGTTGAATAAGTTAGGATTCGTTTATTGACAGGAGCCAGGGTGTCATCTGTAGAAACGAAAAAAAGTGACATTATCAGCTGAGTTTTCGTAAGGATGTAATATTTATAGGAGGCCGCGCAGGGTAGGGCTATATGATGTACTAAACTCCCTGAAATATTATGACATGTATTATTCAAAGATTTGAAATTTTTATACCCAGCGTGCGTTCAGATGTAGTCATGTATATTTCAGGAGACGAGTGTGTGCATGCGAGCTGTCTTCGGGCGCGCGGGACGCCAACTTTATCATATTGTCAAACGGAATAATTCATCGGCGGGTACAACCTTGGTGAAAAAAGTAGCCGAAGAGTTATAAAGTTGCTGTCGTTTCTTTCTAATATTTATTTAACCGCGGAATTCCTGTAATTCCGGATTCCCGGAATCCAGCGGAATTATTCATTTTTATACTTATAAAGAAGGTATAGAAAAACTGACCAGGCGTTTCATCAAGTTCGACATTCTGAGTTTATGTATTCTTTCATCTCGCTTTTTATATACAACCCAGATAACCACGCTACGCAGATACATCCTTAGCCAGCATAAAAACCTTCAATAAAAGAAGTCTTTTATCTCATCCATCCCGCGTGCACTGAGAACTGCACCAAAAAACCAGACACTACCCCATTCATCACCCCCCTCTATATATACATACAACAACCTCCGCCGCGATTTTCAATTAGCCTCATAATTATGAAAGCATCCCCGCTGCCCCCGCAATGTAACAAAGACCAGCGCTTGCGCGGAAATCCGCGAGCGGTCTTCCTGATCCCATTCGTCTTTCCCACCTCACTCCACCACACCATATACATACATATACTTCGTGAGTCCTACCAAAAGCGAGATCGAAAAATGAGAGAAATGTAGCGTGATGCCCGCGCGCTAACCGCATTCGCTGCCGGAGGGTGCACCCACGATGATGAAGTGCGGAACGCGCGGGATATACACACACGTACAGCACACGTATATATATATACTCGGAGCCATCGGCAGAGCTAGAGAGAAAATTGCTCGTGTCATAATAGAGCACGGGGCAGATGGCACGTGACTCATGCCGAACGACTCTACTTGCCCCCTCTATGGCCCGGCTCGTAAATAAATTAGCCCTTATCACAGCCCGAGTGTACATATAGCTGATATCTCGCGGACGCGCGGAGCAGGAAGTAAAAAAAAGCTCGAGGAGGGAGCGTTATGGGTGTATATATGCAAAGAGAGGCGAGAGATCGAAGAGCTGGAAGGTTGGAATAATGGCTGTATTCACGGCGAGCGGAGCGTTTGTATTATGGACAAGCGTATGATTTTCTATTTTCATTCAGCAGCCGCTTTTACCGATTCACGCGACAGACAGGAGAGGAAGCGTGAATCGGGAGATTTGGCGGACGGCTGTGTGTGTGCGGGCTTGGTGAAAGGGGGGATGATTTTAGGCCTGACAAATATGACGATTAATGAAGCCGAAGGGGCGATTTAATTTTTTTTTTCCTTTTTGTTTGGGTTGTTGGATTTTTTAGCGAGTCATTTTTATTTACTGCTGCTTTGGGCTAATGGAATTTGCGTATTTTTTTGGAAAATTTGACTAAATAGTTTATTATATAGGTGGTGGTTATTTTTAATCGTTGGAGAATAATTAATTTCGTGAAAAACGTAAATGCACATTTTCATACGGGTACGTAATTTATTAATATGGAGAGCTGTACACTTACTTTGTAAAGAATTTATACATAAAATTATACGATATTTACAACGAGAACAACAAGTTCAGCTAATGACGTATTCTTTTTTTGCAAGAAAGTAAAGCAGTCTTTGTATATTTCATACCGTAATAATATTAATGAGAGAGGACGGAATAAAAAGCTATAGTATGCTTCATGTTTTCTTCTCCATCGACAAATTCATTTCCGGTATTTAATTTTTATAAGCTGAGGAATGAATTTTTTATTAATTTAAAAAGACTCAATTAAAAAAGTGTTTTTTTTTTACTTTTATTTAATTATGTATTTAAATAAACTTTCAGCCAATTACAAGTATTATGATTTTTATATAAGAATATGCTTAATCATTTCTATAAACTGGACAATTCTTTTCAAACATCGACATACTATGAGAATACCCGCCGCATATAGCACTATGCAACCAATTTTTCACAAAAAAATACGTTTTTGAAATAACACGCCAATTACACATCGCTCGAGTTTTAGCGTCCTACAATAAAATCGTCTTCACATTCATCAGCTCTTATTTATTCTAAAAATCCATCTTTCCAACCCCGCGCTCAGCCCGGAAATTTAATTCCTTCATTCCTACAAAAGCAATTATCCAAAAAAACCCTTTCCCCCTCCCCCGCGCCCCCCCCCCCCGCCCCCCCCCCCCCCCGGAGAACCAGCCTCAGCTCTGCGAGCGCAAGCGAAATTGAAAAAGAAAGCACACACACACACGCTCGCCTACACACAGTCCCAAAACACTCCCAGAGAAAAAAAATCGCAGCAGAAACGAAGGGAAAAGTTCCGCTAGGTAAACCCCGGCCGCGACTCCGTATTTGCCCGGCAGGAAGCATTCTGGCAGTGACAGGGCCGCGAGTCTGTGTACACATGCAGACGGAGAGCCGCCGCCGCGTGCCGGGGTGTTACTAATTGGAGGGGCGCCGCGAGCGCGGGGGCCGAAACCTTGTTATCTCTTAATTGCTACGACCCTACGCTGTTTTGCATCGACGGGAGAGCTGGTCGAAAGGGAAAACGAGGGTTCCGCAGTTGGATACGCGCCGTATCGGCCCCGGAGAATCTCCATCTCGAGGTGTTCTTATCTAAGCCGGCGAGAGCGATCTCTCGAGGCCAGAGACTTTACGATCGTCGAGGATCTCTGATGGCGCTTTGAGGCGTTTTTCGCGCCCCCGCCCGCTGTTATCTAAGCCGGGCCGTTATTCGTTGCGGAATGGGGATGCGCCGATCGAGCGCGGATATAGAGTCCTTTTATCTTTTGTCTTTGAAATTATGCCGGTGATTTTTCTTTATTCGAGAGGTTGGTAGGCGGGTATTAGCGTTCGATCGGTTTTTCTTGGTGTGTGTTGGTTTTTAATAGTGGAGGTGAACGTGAAACCGTGAGTAGGTTTGTTCGCGTTAGGCGAGGGAGGGTCTTTATGTGGTGAGAGAACTTTTATTACGCGCGATGACTGCTTTATTACGAGCGCTCGCGTTTGTTAGAGTCGAATTCTTGTTAACAAACTTCCCAAACTGTCTTGTATTATTAAACTTTACATAAAACGTTTTTATGATTGCGGTTTACCGTTCTAAAAATAATTTCATCGTTGACCTCATGGGCGACAATGTCAGTCGGGAAATTTCTGTCTTTCAAATTGCTTTTAAAAATGGATAATTCGGAGCTTCTGCAGTAGCAGAGAAGAGTCATCTTCTGCTTTCACTCGACACGTTCATCTGTCATTTCAAAGTCAATTAGTTTTTGAAAAATTACGCCATGCACTTGCCGCAAGTGATGCATCCTCTGGGAATGATATTACGAAACGGTTTTGCAAAATATTGAATTTCTGTCTTTATTTGAAAACAGTTGCGGAAGAAATATTCAAACTACAAATTATTTTTTCTATTTCGCGTCGTGCTATTATTTCTGAAAAACAAGTTTCTGAAAGCAGGTGAGAAGCACTTTAAAAGAGCAATATTTCAGCTTGCAAAACTAAATTAGACGGAAAGCCGCGAGAAATATTCAGGTAATGGAAAATCTATTTTACAAAATAAATGGCTGCCGAGTTCTCTAAAGCGATTTGGTAAAGTCAAGCAAATATTTATAGTCAAATCCATAAATAATAAAAAAGGTCATATAAATAACTCGCCTGGAGATGTGTGTCACTTTGTCAGATCAATACCAGAAGGAACGAAACGAATATTGACTAGGCTTAAAAAGTAGGTCATTGTATAATGACCCGAAAAAGTAACTCTACCGCTAATTAAGGCGGCCGCCCACGAATATAGCTCAGAAAAAAATTTATTTAATCATCGGAAATTCGTGCTCATTTTAAAGCTACAAAACCCAACGCGTGTACAAGCATACCTGCGCACAAAACCGAAACCTATCTTTAGCCTCCCTAATTGCTCTTTTTTCCCTACCCTACCGGCTGCCGGTCGAATTTCCTACAATTACACCAGCCGACGCAAAAACTCGGCTCGCTAAAAGAAAGAAAAAGGCACTCGTCGCCTCTGAAGCTATGCACTCAACCGTGCGAGTCGACAAATTGAATGATTAGACCGTGGCGATAAAAACACAACATTGTTCGCTCGTTACCTACCGGCAGCCATAACCTATACGCACCACTCGTCCCACACACGCAGCCGGCGCGCACGTGTACATCATAACCACGTAGAGAGGGTCACTCGTGCGCGCACGGGTAATCATTTCAAATTCAGTAAGTTCGGATGGCCGAGGCGTCCGATTGATTATTATCGCAAACTAACGGCCGGCGCAAACGAGGGGTGCTTCAGCGCGCCCATCGAGCCGAGCGCGAGCGCGTGTATATCAATAAGGGAGGGTATAGAGGCGGCCCCCCTTAAATACGCTCGAGGACGGGGAAAAAATTGATGTCGTTCGAGATGAAGAAAAAAATAGAGGGAAATACGTTCGAGGCGCTGATACGCGCGTGTGTGTGTGTGCGATGTGCCGCGCGAAAATGATGAATGGAGGCAGGTCGCGATAGCTAATGCGGCCACGTGCGCGATGCATGCGACTGTGAGGATATATTAATTGCGTTTGGATGGGTTAATTGAAGGGTCGTTAGTGGTTTGCGTTGGCTTGCGATGAAAATCGTTTGGAATTGGTGGGTAATGGATATTTACAATAGCTCGCTTTTGGTTTGTTCGTTTATTGAGACGGTATCCTGAACGAGATGGGAAACTCGAAAATGGGGGGTTTCTTCAATATCTTTAATTCATTAGTAAGCAATAAATTTTGCTTTTTTATTTGATTGAGTTTTTAATAAAAGATATTAATCTTTTTTTTTATTTATTTAAGCTTACCCAAGTCTCGCACAAGGCTTCTGCAGCTGTAAAAAAAATAAAGATTAATCATTTAATCAAATTTATTTCTGGTTATAAAATAGATAATTACAGTAATAAGGTTGGTTTCACCATTGATTTTGTTATTAGCATTAAGTAAGTTCTTATCCTGTCAATATATGGAGGGCTACGTGCAAAAATTAGCCAAATTCGTTTCTGAAATTTCAACATTGCAGACTTGATTACTTAGCTTGATTCTGTACTGTACTATTTATTTAAATGCTATTTTAATCTTTTGAATTGTATGATAGTTAGCTGGACTTGAAACTCTCCACATGTAGAAAATATTATATCCTTCAGTATGCTGGACACAAGTATAACAAATGCATTGTCTAAGTATATTTTCTCGAGTTTGTCTAAAGCAGTAAACATAGACTTTTCAGTTTTCTTGTTGAACGCCGTCTGTAAGAAAGTATTTATAGCATCATAGAGTCGGCTTCAACAAACGTTGAACGCACTGCTTTGTACAGATAAAATACTATCAATCGTATATCGATTTTCGCGACTGAGCTATTAATTATTCAAAATGCGGTTGACGTCAATCCAATCGATACACAGAATGTCAGAAATAATACCTCTCGTGTGTTATTCGTTGATTTTCGTGCACTCCTAATGAGAAAATCGTTATTTTTTGCGTCACTACTGTAAAGACAAAGCAAACGCGAGAAAAAAAAATACGTTATAGCTTAGGATTCTTTTGTCGCTTTATTTATTCAGCACTTCCTCCTGTGAAAGCTTACTCACACGACAGAACTATATGGTCGGAGCTGCATTGTCTTTTAATCTTTGTCCCTAGCTATATAATCGGTTGCAAACTTACAATATTATATAGTAATTTGTCTTTGCCGGATCTATAGATACGATTATAGTAAATTGATTATTACATGCATGACGTCAGTAATAAAATTATTGTGCTTCTACTTTTAGTTTTATTAAAGGCTGTTGTAAGGAAAATAAAAAGTGAGCAAACAATAGTGGTTATTTTTGCCTTTGCATTATTCAGTAGAACAGAAAACTATTTTTAAATCTCTTGTGTATAAAGGAATAAAAAATTACAATTCTTCACACTACTTTTAATAAGTTTAGCGAACGTCATTGCATCACTGTATTCGCAACTTATTTGAAAAATAAACTGAAGTTTGAGTAGTACTACATCTTTTACGTGAAACTTTGTTTCATAAAGTTTCTTTATACCTGTAGAAAATTGGTGTTCTTTCTTTTTCTTTTTTGAAGGCATACAGTTATGAATAAAGATAAGCGTAACAAGAAACGCCGGATGCCGCGTGTAAAAATGTACCTGCTGCATGTACATACATACTGATATTTAAAAAAAATATTTTTACAGAATTTAGTAGTTTTTCACATTTATTAAAATTACTTTGATTCATTTGAAAAATTCAAATTGCAATATATTTAAAATTGAATAAATCTTGTTACATCTTCTGGTAATAATAAAATGAAGTTAAAAAATTACATTGTTGCTTTTACCTCTTCTAAAACTAAAAATAGTGCATTTCGATATTAGTGCGAGAAAGTGATTTTAGCCTTGCATGGACGTTGAGGGTGAAAAGGCCACGGGAGGTTGAAATCGCCTTTTCGCGTCATGTATCGAACCGTGGTTTTTTCTTCAACGTGCACTAAATGAGATTTAGCATACACTTTTTTATTCGAGCTTGCGCAGTTCTTTGTTTGTGTATACGGATCAACAAAAAAATTTTTAAAATCCCTCTCCCCAGTCTCCAAATATAAATAATAAAAAGTTGTATCTACACTCGTTATAAATGCATCAACACCCAAATCGGTTTCACCTCCTTATCCGACTTCTAAGCAACACTCGTCAGCTATAAACCCCCGAAAAGACAAGATGTCTCCAGCTGCACATAAAACGCTCGGCAACCCATCCATCTAATAAACAAACTCCTCAAAATCGTCGCTCATCCGAAAAACTATCCCCAACACGCGACAGCCATACCAAAAGCTCCGCAAAAGCTCGAAGCTCTCCTCCATACGCTGCAGCACCAAACCAGCCCTATGCGCTCTCGGCGACCACCCAAAGAAAGTACCAGCCTCCACCCACACCTACTCACCCAGCCACCCTCTTCACCGAAGAAAAAAAATCCGAAATCCAATCGGCCTCGTCCCGAGGAATTCACATCACGAAGCGAATCTGGGGAAGGCGCTCGTAACGAGTTCCATTATCGGGGGGCGTCATGAGTCAGTCGATTCGCTTCTCCCTCCATCTCTCTCTCTCTTACTCGCGCTGCAACTCGACTTCTACGCGTGTGCGTATATACGCGCACTGTCTCGGCTGGCTCTCGCTCCGGATTCCCAGGAGCTTTGCAAGCTCATTGTTATGCACCGCTGCGACGGCGCGCTAACGACTTTGCCGGCGGCCCTTGGGCTCTCTCGCGCGAGCGCGACGGTCCCCTGTATGTAATCTCGCTCCTCCTGGCTTTACTCTTTCTGCGGCGGGGGTGTATGCCTACTCCCGGCAGTCTGTCCCTTTATTTTCCCCCGTCGATCTGCGTACATATTTCGGCTTTTATTTTGTGGGCTAAACGTCGCTTTTTCTTTTGGTTTAAAGGGAATTGTCTGTCCACCTGTCTCTTTGCGGGGTTGTCGCGCTGGGATTCTGTCGTTTCTGGTTTATGGGCGGGGGTTTTGGTTGGGCGGATCGGACGGAAGTTGATGTACTTTCTGTGTATAGTGTTAAGAATAAGATTCGTTTTGAAGTTAGTAGGTATGATAGCCAAGTGTGTTTGAAGAAAAAGTTTTTAATAACTTTTTTTACTTTCGTTTGTAAAATATAAACGGGTTTTGATCTTTTTACAAAGAGACGCGAATAATTATAGTGACAAAACGCGAATGTGACTCAAAAAAAAAAATAGATTTTCATAAACAATCGAGATCAAACAGAAACTAAAGCAAACTATTAAAATATCTTGTCTATGCATTTTTTTTTTTTTTTTTTTTTTAAAACTTTGTTTTACACTCAACATTTTGAGTCTCTGTAAAAAAATTTCGCTAGTCCATTATCAATTAAAACTTCCTCCCAATATTCACACAGTCATAAATAAACCAAAAGCCTATAAATCTACAATCCACAAACTCACTTACAAAAACATAAACTCGCCGCCAACTTTATCATAAAAAATCCATGAAAAAAAAAAGTTACCACTTCATCACGCAGCTCTCCACACACCCAACCCTCACCCGCCCCCAAACCTTCCACTACTCCTTTCAATGAACCC
>JAPYZA010005831.1:0-12238 GCA_030522685.1 Eupelmus azureus | reverse complement strand
CAAAAAGTTTAATTTTGTGATTTTAAACTTTTTATAACGATTAAATTAAACTTTTTATTCTCTATAAAGTGTTAGATTTTCTGAATTATATATGAACTTATTTTATTATAAACTTTTGTAGTCTCTGTCTCAAGATTAAATTCATCATTTTAAACTTTTATGTGTGATTCCGGTTGGCAACGCCTTGCGAGATATCATATAGGTTTAGAATCGCATGTAGTTTACCGAGCTCTGAAATAATTTTTTGACACTCCATGCCCGAAAATTGATTTTGCACACGAAATATCAAAAAATTCGATACATGAGCAAGGAAGTGCTTTCAACTTTTCAAAGGTGTCAAAAATGCCATGTCCAGGCGAGGCTAAAATCACTTTCTCGCACTAGTGTTGAAATGTACTATCTAAGTACAATATTGCTACAATACTGACCCAATATCGATACAATATTAATATAATATTCCTACAATATTGCTACAATACTGACACAATATCGATACACAATACTGACACAATATCGATACAATATTAACATAATATTCCTACAATATTGCTACAATACTGATACAATATCGATACAATATTAACATAATATTCCTGCAATATTGCTGCAATACTGACACAATATCGATATTGGCACAATAATGTTGTAATATTGCTACTATATTGACCCAATACGGGCAGAATATTAATGCAGTAATTTGTATAATATCTATGAAATATTACTAAAACATAAGTGCCATTTTTCTGCAATAATGTCATTGCAATATTTTACCAGTATTTTAGCAATATTAATATAGTATATTGCGTATCAAAGGCGTAAAGTGGGCTTTTTAGCCCTTATTGCACACCTTTTTTTTATAATTCATATATTGATTTTGGTGCTTTTGGTAATTGCAACGAGAGACTGAAATAATTGTTTTTAGACACTGCAACCACTGTCTTATTAGATTTTTAGGACAGGAACTTTTAAAATATATCTATATACAAAATAGGCAAAAGATAAAAGTTAATAGTCATAGTGACAGCTGTGCAACTTGTAAGTATATCATATCAACTCGTATTGAAATGCATACTCAGAAAATGGAATACTTAATAAAGATTAAAAGGTTTAATATAAAAAATTTAAAATTACAAAATTAGACTTTCTGGTATATTGGTCAAGTTCTTACAGATTACAGAATATAATTAAAAAATACAAAATGCGTTGATCGTTGAATCCAATGTTGGCTGTATCAGACTTAAATTCGTATACTGCAGTTTCATTAATTTTTTAACTCGAAAATTGAGAATTAGTAACAAACTGTGAGGTATAATAATTTTCGATATTTTGGAAAACTTTAATCATCAATATTAAGACTATATCAATTATTCAAGTTGATCTGACTTCATGTACCACCAATTAAATACTTCATAAATCAAATTGTATAACTGGCAGAGAATTAAAAAATTACTTGATAAAAATCATAGAAATAATGTTATCTAGAATATGTACAAATGTTATAAGTCATTATACTCAGAAACTAATTATCTTAGAAGGCCAAAGAAAGAAAATTTAATTTATCATATTAGAGCTTTAAATTAGCGTCACCTCTTAACTATAATATACGAGAACAAGAGAACAAGCGAGGGAGAGCATGAGAGAAAGAGCCAGCCAATTGCACAGTCTCTATATCTGTACACACATACCGATGTGAACGTTTGCTTGTCAATGTCATCGTGCAACATTTACGTAAGCCTCAGGGCTGTCCGGGTAATTTATCAATCGCGTGTACACACCTACATGTTGCGAGCACGATTTGACATTATGGGCGTTTTCGAGAAATTTGTCCTTAAGTATGTGTATTCGTTGCGTATCAGTTGCTTCTTAGTATATCTAGATGTAGATCCCGGTATGTTTTTATCAATTTAGAAGCAGCGATGTCATTGAAAAAAGCGTTATATTATGCAATATATTACCACTGAATATTGAATTCAAGATCTGACTGAAGATGTTCGAATATGTTCAGAAAAATTCTGTATTGAGAAGTCAATTTAAAATTAAGATAAACTGTATCCAGAAATAGAATTGAAATTTGAAAACCATTTATTATGTCTAAAAGAACCTGAATAATTACACAGGAAATGTGCATTTATCATAACTTTTTATTTCTCTGTAACACATACCAAAAAAGGGAGAAGATTTTCGCTTCATAAATATTTTACCACTTGTCCACCGACCGCAACGTCAAGCTACATTTGCAAACTCAAGCTGGCACTGAAAAGGGCGACAGCAAGAAAATGAAATTAAACCTTGAAAACAGAATTCTTTAACATAAGCGCGGAAAATTTCGCGTCTCTTCCTCCAGTACCGTACTAAAAGCTAACCTGCATTTACCCGGGTCGAGTGAGCTAATCATCACGTCCATCTGTTTCCAGAATGCTATAGTAACGCCACGTTTCTCACGTACTCGCGTTGCTTATGATGCACCTATATAGCGAGGTCCAGGGGTGCTATAGCAACAAAACGTGCTAGAGGAACTGTCAGGGCTAGCTCGCGCATGGGAGTTAATCAATGGATGTGGGATTCGCTTCGTTCCGAGGACGTATGTGAAAGCTGTGCATATATAGTGAGATTAAGTTATAGAGGTTAATTAGTGTTTCTTTGATGATATTTTTTTATTATGTGTATATTTTTGGATTCAACATTTAGAATCTCAAAATGTTAGCGTATATTAAGTCTGCTCGAGAGAAGTTATTTAAACTAAATTAGCATAATGTTTAGGGATGCGTAACTAAATTCGAAGAGTATGCAAGACCAACAGTCGCATGAAATAACATCAGTGAATGTTGGTCCGAAATAAATTACCTTATGTTTATTTTTCGCGAAATTAAAGTAACTTACGACCATTAATATACGACCTGATTATCCACCATCAATAATAAAAATCTGCATATTTATAACTCAACGATTCTACTAAACCGACCCAAAACTTTATTCTAAACTCAAATTTCATCTCTAAATCGCAACCGCCTCGAGAAACCGTCAACATCATCTGCCTAACCCAGTTTCACCAATCTCCCATACCGTACTTCTGGCAACAACCATCTCGCGCATGACTTACGTACACCAACCGCGCCATTCCCACTGTAGTAGCCGGAGAAAGATCCAGCCTGTTCTCATGATATCCCTTAATTAGTCCCGACCATGCTATCGTCATCTAGAGATTACCGAGGGGTTAAAGCGCTCCGTCTCGCTCCGATATCAACCCGCCGGCATCGACGCAGCGAGAATCCGCCAATTTACAATTCCCCTTGTCCTTTAGCGTGCGTCGCGCGTATCTGGCTCTGCGCAAGTATTGCGGCAGGATGGATTATAACGCGCGGGGCCCGTTATTTTTAATGGAAGTGTCAACTGGCGGCGTGCGATTGTGCTTACGCGCGGATCGATGTGTGTAATTGCTTGCAATAATTCTTCTTTATCTGCGGATTATGAAGGAACATTTTTGATGAATGCTTTGAATGCCTGGGTTTTATTTATTAGTTAAGTTGTTTGAATTTAGAGGCGTACTTATGGCTAGAATAAAGTGTATAAACGGAGTCTCTTTACGTATTGCTCATTAAAATTTTAAACTTTAATATATTGCATAATATCCTTTTATCATTAAATATTTTAACTTGATAAAATGTAGATGGTAATAATGAAAAAATTTTAAACTTAAACGAATATACATACGCTTTACGCACTATAATGACGTCAGCGTGCAAACTCTATATTTTATTCCTCGCGTCCTCTCATACTTATTACCGTCGTTGGAAAAAATCCGCGTACTTCGTTATACCCAGCGAGTAGAAAAAAAACTCTCTCGCCCCGGCTACGAAAATTTAAGCAAGCCCACTCCGCGTCCTTCTAAAACGCGCGCGTATACAGCCTCTCTTTTTCCCTTCCTCATCCAGCCTCGCGTAAATGTCCCTCGGTCTTTTTTTCCTCCCAGCTAAACTGCATTTTCTCTTCTAAAAGGCCTAAAACGGCAAAAAGCCAGGGAAAAAAGCTTGCCCGAGCCGCGCCATTATAATGCGCAGTTTTCATCGGCCGAGAGTTTGCAACATTTTAGAGCCGCGCGCTCGCGACCGTAAAACTTTCTTATGCCGATGTTGCGCGCGCTCGCCCGGGAGAGGCCGATCAACCTGCAATTAACGTATTTGCTCGAAATAGCGCGCTGGCTACGCCAGGCCGGGGCCATTGTTCCGTTCCTGTCCTGTCTGTAATACTCGCCGGTTATGCGCGGTGAAAGAGTGAGAGAGAGAAAGTTAACTTGATGTTACTGCTGGGTTTTATGCCAGCGCCCGACTGGCTGGAATGCCAGATTTTTGAGGAGTGCCCGCGCCTTTTTTTGCCGGTCGCCGATTACTTATCGCCGATGAAAGTGATTGGGTTTTACGGAGATTATCGTTCGCTTGCGAAATTGTGAATCGATTTTAACATTCAACTAAATACTTATTTTGTTTTAGTTGAATTTTTTGAATATACGGTATATAATTGATATATACGTGGAGAGAATTTTTTGGTAAAGATTAATGAAATATTTAGTAAAAATGGGGCAGGTCGTAGCTAACCTAAAAGTTATAGGCCGTCACTGTAAAAATTTTAGAAAAAGCCCTGGTAGAAAGTTTCCCCATTTTTTGACCAGCGGTCGGCCAACTGTGAAGAATTAGACATCCACTAGCCTATTTTTAAAGACTTGGCCAATTTGATTGGGGAAATTTCTACCAGGAAGTCGCTATATTTTTTATCATGAATCACTACAATCTTTATTTTAGTTTTACCGTGATATTTCATTATTTTTTAATGAAGAACTCTCTCCTTGAACATTATGCACGGTAAATTTATTTTAATTATTTTTCTATATTATTAGGTATAAAGAGTGTTTCAAAGTTAAAAGCTTTAATTATTTACTTTATCCACAAAATATTATTCTGGAGAAAGTATGCTCCTCTATTTTCCAAGGTAAACAAAAAGCTGTAATCTCGACTAAAAGACCTCCCGGTCTTACCGTTTTCATCAAGAATAAAGAGATAACCGAATAATTCTCGAGCGCTAATTTCATCCAACTACCAAAACTCCTCCAACAAAACTTCAACAAATCAGTTACCCAGTTTGTTTTAATGCCTCAGAAATTACGAGCCTTAATTCGTTTCATCAACAGCGCCCTATATATACCTGTATCCCTCAGAAAGTACAATTCCATGTTTCGTGGAAAACAAACGTCTTGGCCCGGCCCACCGAAAGAAGTCAATTTATTATCCCGGAACAAAGTTTCGCGCGAGGGGTCGGCTACTCCCGCACGCGAAATCCGCCGGCTGCTGGAGAGTCTTGCGAAAATTCACCCCACGCCAGAGGAAACAAATCGATTTAAAACTGACCCGTCGCAGGAGAAATGACGGACGGCCCGGCGAAAGTTTGCTAACAAGATGTATGGGGCAAAAAGTTGCGGCGGGCGACTTTCGTTTTATAATCCGCGCGCCGCGCGTCGGAGCACGGGAAAAAGTTACTCAACTTCTGGACCCCCCCGAGCCGCTAAAACTGCCAAAGGAAGTTTGGTCAATCTTGGGGGAAAAAAATTTCACCGTAAAGGATCTAGGCTGTAAAACGAGGGAAACAAGTTTCGAGTCTGGTTGAGAGATATGGACTGGAATTTTGATGAAATTTCGGTAACCGAAATGTCAAACGTGATTAGAAATCGGAAAAGTTCGTAGAATTTTCCTACCAGCGAACATAAAGGACCGTGCTATTTTCTCGTTCAAAGAATAACTCAATAAATTATTTTCAGGTCTTACATTTTCGTACAAAGTCCTCAAACCATTGTGCTCGGTCGATCATTATTATGCATTTGAAGAGTGCACGTCGATAAAATTACAGGTTTGAACAAGCGTGCAAGCGCCTTCATTCTTCAGCGCGCGCGCAATTATTGATTCAATATTGCTTACACGCAAGAGTAGCAAACGACTTTGAAAAGAAAACGAAAAAAAAAACTTTGAGCGCTGTTGACCTATAAAATAAATACAAATAGAAAAGAATAATGACCATAAGAAAAATGCGAGTGGAAAGAAAGAAATAAGTTAATCGTGTCTTTCCACTGAACCGGCCGTTATACGACAGCGCTATTGAAATATCCGCACTTGCGGAAAATTTCGATGCGCTCCGAAGTTGAAATCGTTATTCTCGATATTCCATTCAGAGTATCGCCACTGGATTTGTCCGTAACGAGGTGGGAAACTCTCTCCTTTTTCCCTTTTAAAGTATTGAAAATGAAAAGTTTCGAGTGAGCCGATACGCGAATAATCCAAAGAACGCGCTCGTGCAAACAGCTTCATCAGATTGCAAAATTTATTGAGGATTACGCAACTCGTTGCGCGCTATCTTTATGTTTTCTTTTCTTTTTCGTATTATACAACGTTTACGAGCGTTGCAAAGCATGCACGTGGACTTGCGAAGATATTTTTCCTGGTTTTCTAAAGTACCTTAACGTAATTCTTTTTTTAGCATTTTCTGAGAGTGCCTAAAGATTGCAAATATAAATTTTAGGATGCAGTATTTAGTAACTTTATTATGGTTTTGATTTTGGGTGAATATATGCACTGCAGCCTTCCGCTACTAAAAGTTTTTTTAACTCACGACATATCGAAACCTTAAATATACCAAAATTAGTTCAAACCAACTTAGTTTGAACTAATTTCGGTACGTAACTAACGCAAACGAAAATTTTATCACAGTGTTTCTCATTTTACACCCAAAAATATTTCACCTAAATATAAATTACCCTCATTAATTCTAATTCATCAACATCCCCGCCAAAAACAAAACCATAAGCTCATAAGAAAACCCAGCTCCACAACCTAATTGATCCTCAATCAATTCAAAGTCAACCACAATAATTCACCATCCATCTCAATATAGCCACGCGGCCAAACTCCGCCAATAAAACTGTCACCGCCTCATCACCCACATCTCTCACAACCTTTCGAACTCGAAAAAAGCTCGCGCGCTTTTAAGTCCGCGCCGAATTCCCTTTGACGATCCTCCCATTCGCCTCATCTTTTACCGTTCCCTCCTATACAGCTCTCGAACCTGCAGACACGCGCGCGCTAACAGTCTCGCTCTCGTTGATGGATTGCCCCGCGATGCGGCCCGACATTAATCATGTATGCCGCGGGCAGTTACGGAAGACACGAGGGCAGCGTTAGAGAAAGATGAGAGCTCGGCTGTGCAGCATCAACAGCGGCAAAAAATGAAGATGATAGCGCCGGCGTCATTGACTCCGCGGAGAGAGAGAGAGAGAGAGTTTGTATTGTTCAGGGGACTACGGCACGCGCGAACGTCATTTCCGGCCTGGGCTTTTATGAACTCCGTGAGCCCTGAGATATCTCGTGAGATATCGCGTGACTTGCTTCGTGTAAGGGAGAACTAGAATGTAACGCGATCAGCGCTGATGAATGTGTGTGTAGGGGAAATGCCAGGTGCGCGGCTTGTCGTTGCTGCCGCGGCCTCGATTACAGAATTCGATGCTGACCTACACCTACGGATGTCTAGTTTCCGATGCGTGCACTTTACAAGACGACTGTGTTTGTGGTAATCTAGCGTACGTGATTATTGATTTTACCGAACAAAATAAATAAATGTTGACTTCAGCAGTTATTCTCATAGGTACAATTTCCTTATTGTTATAATAAGCGCTAAGTTTCTGCATTGTCAGCAAAAAAAACACAGCTTTCCGAGACATCAAACGGCCTAATTTCCAGCACATGTTACGCCTGCGTGTGCTTTGCCAGCGTCGATAAACTTACAAGTGTCGGAACTCCCCCCCAGCCTCGGCGATTACGGCACGCTTATCGTGGCCTTGAACAGCTCTTTATATCCGCGACAAAACTATTACAATAGCTCGCGCGCTCATGCGAGGGTTCCAGGCCCGCAAATTCAGCTTCCCTCGCCCTCCCCGTGCTTGCGCTACCCAAAAGATACGAGCAAAAAAATATCTCGATTTAGTTTCGTTCGTTTGTTCGGCTTCTTTTTCGGTATCGCCGGGATTCGATTCACGTGCCCCGCACACGTGAGCCCGCCTCGGGGCCAATCGCGTCTGGAGCGCGACGTGGCTTTTTTTCTCGTTTTATTTTTAATTTCGGCTAATGAGATAAGGGTAATAATCCGAGAGCGCTTGCGGGTACTTTACTAAAGTGGACTAGTTTAAACGGGCGTTATTACGAAGGTTTCCTGGAGTAAGTCGAGCTGTTGAGTTATTATGTTTTAGGCTGGTAGATGAAATTTTAATGTGATGTAGTTATTATTTTAGTCGTATCGATTTATTTATAAATATATGTTATTATAAGGGCGTAACTTTTTCTATTATTACTCTGATTAATGTAGAAATTTTATTTCTGTCTTCAGACTTCTGTATTAGTACTAATAATAATTTTCCCCTGTAAAAAGAACACTATTAATAGTATCCAGATAAACCATATCAGCAACCCCACACCTCATTCATCACAAAATCCTTCAACCACTCAATAAACAATCACAAAAAAGGTGAAAAATGCGAAAGATTAACTATACGATCCCCGCAGGCCACGTGCCTCGCCGAGATACGCCGACGGCCGTAATGTAGTCGGCTCGCGCGAGGAGAAAAGATGGGCGGGCAGTCTGTGTGCATATATGGGGTCGATCGGAGATTTACAGGCGAGCAAAGGGAGAGCCGGCGAGAGTGGCCAGCGTCCCGGAAAATGCGTCGATCGCGCGCGCTAAAGAGAGCGAGAGATGCAGCGCTGGCCTTTTTATCGCTCCCTTTTTCTCGGCCCTACTGCGCACGTCGACGGCCAAGCGAGCGCGCGCGACAATTTCAGCCGGAAAAAGAGGCCGTTGGCACGCGATTTTTCAAAATTTAACACGCTCTGGGTTGTTCTTTTAGGGATGGAGGCTGGCGACGGTTTTTGCAGCTAGTGGGTGATTGAAGGGAAGGTTGCGTTATTATAGTCGCCTTCTTGTTATTTTTAACGTGAGTTGGAAATTAAAGAGTATTTACTTACAGAAAGGGAAAAATGAAAGAGACGGGGAAATAATGACTTCTTTAGGAGAGTTCTATGATGAGCTTCAACGCGATTGCTTTTCCGAGTTGGAATCTAAATTATTTTTGAGGATTACGTACTGCCGCGAGGTAGATGCATGATGGAATCTCATTATGCGAGAATTAGTACTCAGAGACACATTTTAATAGAGTTTTAAATTATTCCACACTTGACGAATAAAAGGAATATTGTTATAGTATCAAACAATTGTATTTTTCATAATTTAAAGAATCAAATTTAATTTAGTTTTTGAATCGTCTTAAATTAACAAAATTACAGTAGTACATAAATATAATCAAACCCGATTAATCGAAATCACATAATTATGTATCAAAAAAACTTTCAAGTAAACACGAAACACCACTAAACCGCCATCTACTTCCTATTCTCCATAACATCCAAACAAAACGATTTCTCTCTTCCTCACAAAACCATATCACCGACCAACCCTTACTTTCTCACTAACCGCCGCAAAAGTCACACCCGCACAAAACCACTCGTATCGGCGCGTCCGCGAAGAAAAAAAAAAGCCGCACCAATCGCACGAGCAGACGCGCAAGTCGCGCAAGGCCCTCGTAAAAAGCCGGTAAGAAACTGAAGCGCCTCGAGCGCGCGAAAAAAGCGCCGACCTCTCTGACAAGCGTCGAGAAACGATAAGCTCACGCGCGCGACGCGGACCGGAAGTGGGAGAAGCCGCGCGCTTGGCCAGACATCGCGAGTGCACGGGTGTGGAGCCGCTTCCGCCGATACGGCGTGAGCTTATTAAAAAAAATAGAGGCAAGGGTGGACGGCTGTTGGGTTTATCTCTTATCGTCTTTATTGCCCATTGTTGCTGGCGCGAGGGTCCGAGTCGGTATCTCGAGTGGAGATACTACCGTATAGGATGCAAGTATGGGTATTGAGGAATGGTGGTTTGATGGGATTTGTGGTTGGGAGGGACAGTTGATGCAGATTGATTCGTGAGGATTTAGGACTGATATAAATATAATGTGGAGAGATGAGTTTTATGCGACATGTGAAAAGACGTAAATATTAAAATCAGTTTTAATATTATTTACGCGATACGGAGTTAGAAAGATTTCTGTAAGAATAGTCAAAGAAATGTATATTTGTTACTACAGATGATTTTAAGTTTGATATTCAATTTTTAAAATGCAAACAACTGGGTTCCTCATAGCCGATATCAAAAACAATACTACCTCATTCAAATTTTTCATAAATATTTATAATCTTGTTATCAGTTAAATGCAAAATTACAACCATCCCTATATTTATTATTTTTCTTAATACTAACAAGACTTTAAAAATTGTAAAAATTTCCAAGGTAACTTAATTCATCTTTTTCGAGCTACCGGTTTTCTCTGCTCATGACTCGAACAATAGAATACAGATCCCAGTCACATCGTTATTTAGTACACGGTGATTCCAGATACAAACTTGTCGAGCTATATCTCAACGCCTGTAAATTTATGCAAGTTCTTATAAGTGAATTTAGCAGTGATAGTCCAGACGTGTCTATTAATTCAAGACGGCTGCTGTATTCGTACAAAGCAACTTGATACATTTTTCCCGCCAAACAACTCCATCATTTTACACAACAAATTATTATTCGACAACACGAAGGAACTTTCCTCAACGCAGTAAAACAAAATCCCCCAATAATATTTTGTCACACAGCAAGTCCCCAAAAATGTCACGCACACAATCGATACCCCACGCACTGTTTACTTACTTTCATTCCCTCGGCGATATTAGCCCCAAGCGCAGCAGCGCATCCATGACTAAGAGGCTTTGAGCACCGCGTAATAAGCGCGCGCACTGCGTCTGATATATTTTGAATTATCGTACACGCATGGACGCGTGCTCTGCCAGAATATACACAAGCGTTTCTATGCTCCTCTCCCCCTATTGTTAGGATGACGGATAATAGGGAGAGAGAGAGAGAGAGAGAGCCAGAGGCGGCCCGTACATCGTCACGGAATCTCTCGCACAAAGCCTGCTCTGTTCGCCGCGAGGGATTGACAGGAGCGTTATTCAATTAGGTCTCTTTCGAAGATCGCGAAATGAAATTTTCAGCGGCGCGATCGCAAGTGGGGTTGGGGAGGCTCCGGGGCGTAAGAGCGCTCGTGAGGATGATGGGTTTGGGTTATTGGGTGCTCTGATGCGGATGAATTTTGAGATGGTGGAGGTGGATGAGGTGTGTTTTGTTTATGTGGAGGGGTGGTAGGATGCAAGGATTGCCGAAGAAAGGTGCATTTACTTTTTATAATCTTTTAATAAATTTAGGGGTAACGGTTGCACATTTAAATTTTGGTAGTGGGGTTCCAAGAAAGTAGTACTCTAATGTGTTTTCGATCTAAAATATTTTGTTTAAATAAAATGCGCATTATAAGTTCTCAGTTGGATCAACAATTTATTTTTTCTGTTCTATTCAAATTAATACACGATAATAATTTGTTGTATACCTTTTCTACGAAAAGAAGCATCTCTAATTCTGTGATAAATGCGCATCGTCATAAAAATAGATAAAATAATGCTTTTACGAAGTAAGTTTTCATAAATGTCACTTACAAGATAAATGCGTGGCACTCGAGAAACTCTTGTGTTTTACGATGTCATACTTCAAAATAAATGATATTTACACAATGAGAATCGCTATATGCAATAGTTAGATTTTAATAGATAGACCTACAGAGTCATCATCGAGTAAAATTATTTAACGTTTTTGATTTAATTATTTTATTATTCATCATATATAACATTTTGAATTTCAACAATGTTAAAAATTTTAATTAAAATAAGTAAATTCATATGTAATGTTTAATTTATTACTTCAAAAACCTTCAAAAATTTTAAATTAAAAGATTATATTTTAATAGAATGAAAACACAATTCTCATATTATTTAAGCACATACAAGATACAAGTCATGGATTCAATTTAAATGTATTTTTAAAAATGAAAATATACAATTAATTTAAAAATCCTTTGTTTTATATTGCCCAAGCAAATTCATTATAATAATTTTTTATTTATAGTATACTTTCAGACTTTAAGGGGGCCAGCCTGGGTTGAAATCACTGAAAATGAACAAAACATTTATAACTATTTAAAATAGTATATCATAACTTTTATTAATATAAATTT
>JAPYZA010005830.1:0-16031 GCA_030522685.1 Eupelmus azureus | reverse complement strand
TGGAATGACTAGCTTCAGCTTACGCAGAGTAGTCTGGAGTCTCCATCTGAAGACTTGCGCAGCTTCGGAGACCGCTCTCCACAGGATGAAGATGGTGACAAGAAGCAGCATCGTCGTCGGCTTGCAGTCGAGCTGGAACGATCCTGGCTTCTCCGTTGGCTGGAGGAGGACACAGCGCTACTCTCGAACTAGCTCTCTACGAACCTTAAGGGGAGACCAATAAGGTCAATCCCCGCGACCAGTATACGGAGGTATACGTGATCGCGATGAGCAACGCTCATTAAAGATGGTGCAGTGGCTGAATGCCCGAGAGAGGCATCCCTGATGATTTCACTCGGCTAGCTCAGTTCCAAGTGAGTCCGCTCGAACATCCGTTCGAAGAGTCGAGCCCCACGTTGGGCGCCAATTGACGCAAGGCGACGGAGTGCTCGGGGTTTCGCCACGAGGCGATCGAAGAGCGGCTGCGTCAAGCACGGTGGGCCTGGTGTCCTTGCTGCTGAAGGTAGGGCAAGAGCGGCGAGATGGAGCGCTGGGGTGCTCTTGGATAAGGGCGACTTGTAGGTGGAGCTGCTGCCTCGGTGCGGTGTCGTCGGCTTGCAGTTGATGCTCGAAGAGGGCTCCTCATTGACCAGCTGCGGCTTCCCCAACCAGAGGAGAGGATAGGAAAGGGAAGAGGATGGATCCGGAGTGATCCGCAAAAACGAGGGCACGCCTCGTGGGCGGTTTATTAATAACAAGTTATTTATAAACTCAGACACTTTTTATTCCTTTGACTTGGGGTACAAGTCGCGGGGGAAACAGCGGTGCTCGCGTGCACTGGACCCCGGTCCTATATGGACAGAAGGTCGCGTTTCCCTCCGCGTGACGGCCGGGACAATAGGGTCGCGCCACCTAGCGACGCGCGCGTGAACTTTCAAACGCGTGGAGAGTCTTACAAGGTTTGCATGACTACATGCGGGTAACAAAGTAAGGTATAACGGCTAGTATACATACATATTAAGTAAAACTATCATTAATAATTTTAAATATTAAAAATAGGTTGGTTTTTCACTATAATTCTTACAAATATTTTATATCCTAATATAGCATGTATTGAAATTGTTACATATATATAGTGTCTATAACAGCTTAATATCTTTTAATAAAAACGTATAGTAATCCGAGCGAGTGATAGCGAGCGAGGAACCAAGGCTAGTGTAATATGAATACTGTTGAATTTGCAAGAAGGCGTTGTGACTGAAAGAAAGTAGAAAGAAGTGATAATTTACATTAAGCCAAACTTAACAGTTAAAAGAAGGTTAATAAGTTTTGATAAATCCAGTCTGTGATTTAGAGAGAAAGAAAAAACAAATTAATTGAAAGGCTTAGGATTTTATAATTCAGCCAAACTTCAATAGCTTAAATTTGTAAAATTTTTTGATGATTAGTATTTGCTACCGATTATAAAATTTCCTAAGGCATATAGATTAGAATTTCTGACGTTGTAGAAAATTGATTTGCAAAAAAAGTTTTTGAAGTTGTCAATATTTGCAAATATTCCAAATTTGAAGGTAGACTAGTAACATGAATTAATTTTGGAAAAGTTTGAGTTTAAAACATTACAAGGTTTGATTCACAAAAATTTGAAATTCATTAGGCAGATGTTGCAACTGAGAATTTTAGGTTACATAGCTTGTGAGTTCGATAGATAGACAGATAGATAGATATGAGATTTATTGCACAATTAAGTACAAAATAAATACAAATAATGCCTCAATTTGAGTCACAGCAGTACCATTTAAAACAGTATTATTTAAATATCTTGTGCCCTGGTTTAACTAATTTATAGGGTAGATATCTATCAGTCCGTTGATAAAAAATCGTCTAACTATAAAAATCACATCACGAGTACACTGATCACAGTGACTGAGTTAAAGCCAAAGTAAAAGTAAAACTATGATACAAAAAGTTAAACCTAGGTGTAAATATAAAACTAAGTCTAGGTGTATAGATAAAAATATAAATAGTAAAGATTACTAAGTCAAGAAAATCAAAAAAAAAATATACTATGCTTAAAATTACTCAGTCTTTATGGACAGATCACAGAAATTAATTACACATCGCCCACGCTCCATCACAGCCGTAATCGCACACACGCTTCAGCCCCACTCATGCCAGTAACTCATACTATAAATACATTCACTCCCCGCTTAAAATTAAGTAATAAATTAGGACGGGGAAACGAACACATAGAACAACATGACATGAGTGGTAATAAATTAGGACGCGGACAGGGCATGTAGAATAAATATGTTAGTGCAATTTGTTAGTCAAGTTCAAACAGGTGCCTCCTCAACGATCGTTTAAAACTGAAGAGTGATGGTAAGTTTCTGAATGAGGACGGGAGAGAGTTCCACAGCAATGCGCCGCGCATTTTAAAAGCATTTTCCGTAGTTTCGGTGTGGTGTGGAACTCTAAGCTCTTTAGCATCACCACGCACAGTCCCCCTGGGAGTGTACCTAGTGAAAAACTGCTCTAAATAACTAGGCTAGCCAATTCTAAGAATTTTATACATATGTACAAGGGTAAAATATTCTCTTCTAGTGTCTGTCTTAAGCCATCTCAGCTCCCTACTGAGCGGTGTGATGCGAGCATTCCCCCTAACACCATATATGTATCGAACACAAGAATTTTGCATTACTGGTAGTCTGCGTCTCTGTTCAAGCGTTGCATCCAGGTATACTACCAAGCAATAGTCTAGAAGAGGAAATAACAGCGCCACCGCCAGCCTTTTGCGAACAGCCTCAGTAGTGAACCTATGGAAGAAACGCAGCCCATATAAAACTCGATTGAATTTTTTAGTGATCTGATCTAAATGAGGCCTCCAAGTCATTCCACCGTCGAGAACAACACCAAGGCTCGTAACCGAATCTGAAAAGGGGACATACACGCCGCCGCTCATACCAGGAAGACCCGCGCAATAGATTTTCTTCACTACTGCACTTTTGTCCAAAATAATCGCCTTGGTCTTTCCAGTGTTCAGCCTGACCGACGCACGCTCAGCCCATCCCGACACAGTTGCCGCGGCCGACTCCAGCACCGATACTCCCTCAGCCAGATCACCGCTCGGCACCTGGGTATATATCTGCAGGTCATCAGCGTATAGAAGATGTTTAACCCGATCCCCATCGAAAATCCCACCCACATCGTTTATATAAATGCAGAACAACAGCGGTCTCAGCACCGATCCCTGTGGTACTCCAAGGTCCAGTAGCCACTCGGGTGAGACCGTGTCGAATGCCTTAGAAAAATTAAACATCAAAAGAATTGTAACTAGTTTTCTGCTCATGCCAGTCCTTATGTCCTCTGTCAATATCAGCATGGCCGTCTCTGTCGAGTGGAGATTTCTAAAACCGATCTGTAACGGATCAAGGACCCCCCGCCTTACCAGGTGTTCCAATAGCTGCTCATGAACTATTTTCTCTAGCAACTTCGAAAGAAAGCACAAGAGTGCAATTGGGCGGAAATCAGATGGTGTTGATGGTGCCAAGCATTCATTCAGTGGGTTAATATGTGCTCTCTTCCAAAGGGCCGGAAAAATCCCGCTCAAGAGAGAGGCATTGAACAATCCGACAAGCATGTCTCCGATGATCGTCAGGGCTCTCACTACCACACTCTGCGGGATGCCATCCTCCCCACGCGCCTGAGAGGAGAAATGCGTTACCGAGAGAACGACGTCGCTGAGACTGACCGCAGAGAAGGTGAACCCCTCTGCGGATGCTACAGCGACGACATCCTCCATGGCCCGCACCACATCAGCACGCGAGAGGGACACCCCAGTAAGGTGCATGTTAAGATCCCGCGACAAGAGACCATTCAAAGCCTCAGCCATTCTAGGCAGGAGCCCCAGACTTCGCAGCTCCCAAATCCTGTTGTTGCCCAATGCTTTAAAGAGTCTATTCTAATAGAAGATGGTCTTCGCTTCGTCAGATTTTGTTTGGGCTTCCTTGCGTAGAACCAAAAATTCAAATAAATGTTCCTCTAAACCCGTGCGCTTAAACCGCCTATACACCACATCACGTTTTTTAAATAATCTTTCTAGCTCAGCATCAGTCCATGGAATCTTACCTCTACGAGGAGTGAAAGTCTTTAAAGGCGCAAGTTCGTTAATGGCCTCCGAGAGATTCGAGCTGAGCTGATTGCGTGCAGAGCCAACGTCCGTAATTTCAGTCTGAAATAAAGACCAGTCACAACCCCGCAGAGAGCTAGCCAGCTCGTCAAAGTTAATACTGCTAAACTCACGGTATGTACAAGTATCACTAGCCAGCTCCCGCGAGGGTGCTCTGATCGTGACGTTAATTATGTTATGGTTATTTTGCCAAGGCGGAGGGTCATTTTCATGATATATGTTTTCATCATTTTCATGTATGTTTTCTAAGTAGAGAGAGCATCTCAGAATTTTTCCAGGAGATACCCGGCGGCCGGTAAATTACAGCTACAAAGATAGGTGGAAAGCTACCCTGCTGCAGCGAAACCATGATGAATTCTGGTTTGTTGTGCTTACCCGCACCAGTAGTGTTAGATCACTCTAATATATTGACCTTATAATAGTCGCGAACATACAGGGCAACTCCACCACCGTTGAGATTCCGATCTTGTATAAAGATTTTATAGCCGGGTGTTCGAACGACATCGTCGCTAATGAGCGCTCAGCCTGGTCTCCGCAACCCCAAAAAGGTGGTAAGTGGAATGGTCTATGAGGTATTGGCGGAGGTGATCAATATGACCTCGTAGAGAGGTCAGATTGACGAACCCCACCTATATCAAGTCCTGTCCTCTGATCGGTCGGCCAGACCTGCCAGTATCTAGTCAATTGTTATTATTATTTTTATTTTTACTTTGTGAGTTCATTGGACCAGCTCTGTTGGTATTAGAGTTTAAAGGTTCTACAGCTATATGTTGTTCATTAATACCGGCAGGTAGTGCGCGAGGTTTACAATTTTCAGATATGGTGTTAAGATCTGATGCACTGGAGAAAGTGTAAGCTCTCTCTCCTTCCTTCTTATGTACATAAAAACGGCCACGTCTATGCCAGATAAATCTGAAACCAAGGTTTCTGGCGATAATCTTAAGATTCTGAAACTCTTTGTACGATTCACGTTCTAGAAACTCATTGATGAAAATTGGACGGTGTTGATATGTTTTAAGGTTTCTTTGCCAAGGATAGAGAGGTTAATATCTGCCACATTCAACAAGGTATATTTGTGTTTCGCTTCCAAGACCTCGCGCACTAGAGAATTCCTGGCCAACCGCACGAGCATTGAAGGTGGCACTATCTTAGAAGAGGCGCCCGGCCCCGCCGAGTCAGCTGTGTTAGTATTGTTAGTATCTGTGCTGTTTCTGTGGGAGCTTCTAACATTAGAGTTGGGCTTGGCACCATTTTCGGACCTTATATTGTTGCGAGACTTATAAACGCGCAGTTCTGAAACCTCTACAATATCATTTTTATCAAAAGTCGGCAGGATGGTGCAGAAAATAGTACACACCAGGTCAGTCGGCTGAATGCCCACTACATTGCAGTCAACAAGGCCTGAGACCACAAGCGCACCACCCTCACCACTCGCTGACCGTTTAGCAGATGGTCCGGAGATAGTGCCTCTCCTCGAGCGTGAGTGAACACACTGATGAGACGGCCTAGTCTTCTTGGAGATGAATTGTTTTGAGTGAATAGTGTTAACAGCCGACTCGGACAGTGCATCAAGGGTCCCCTCGTCATTGTCGGTCATCACCGGTGTAACAACAATATTATGAGCTGCATTATCACCATTGGCTATTAACATTTTATTTTTATTTTTATTACTATTTCTATTAATAACTATAACCTGTAAATTATTATTAGTTTTATTGATTTTTGTACTATTGCATACTTTAATGTTATGCAATTCTTTTTTAAGTTCAACTGTTTCTTTATTTAAGTCAATTATTTTATTTTTATTAGTTTCATTTTCAGCGGTGATCGAATTGAGTAGACTCTGAAATGAAGCAAGTTCTGCTGAAAAAGTTTTGCAATGATCATAAATGTTTGCGATACAGTTAGTTAAGGTTTGCATGTTGTCCAGTATACGTGGAATTGAACTTAATTCGTTGTGGACTAAGTCAATTTTATTAATGGCAGCAAAAACCTTACTAGTGCCACTGCTGAAACGCTCATATACACCGGTGACGGCTTCCAAATCAAGAAATTGCGAATCGGAAAGAGTATGGCTCTGCCTGCCCCTAACAATAGATATAGACGCCAACAGCGAGCGCGCGCTGATTGCATAGTCAACGGCGCCGGGGTCCGTCGATGAGTCCTCACCTGGCAATGTACTCTCTCGGCCTGCCCCGCACATTAATGAAATGATTGGCGCTTGCTCGTCCAGTTGAGTGCCAGCATTGAGTTGTCTGCCAGGACCTCTTGATGGTGGTATAGGAGTCGACGCTGACGTCACAAGGATATTGGTGAGAGCAGAGCGCTCGAGTGTGTTAGTGCGCGGCTGGATAGTGTGTGCCGCGCGCGAGCTGCTCGGAGTGCTACGCGAGACCTCCTTCACGCTTCTACAGTCCTGGCGTCGTAGCGTTTTCATCGCCCTAATTCCTGCTGCAGTCAATCCAGTTTTTATGCAGTTGTTATGAATTTTTTTTTGCATTTAGTACAAGTGTGACGGAGTATTTTGCCCCGAATTACTCCGAGCACTCGATTGTCTCTCACCGAATTTTTATGCTAAGGGCGCCAGGTGAGAGACGCGCTATTTCTTACCAAACTCTTCTTTCCCGGTCTACTGATGCTCTCTTTCCCAGAGGGAGTTCTGTCGACTCATCGCCGTCGGGGCTGGCGGGGTGATGCGAGGATGTTGCGCCGGCAGTGTGCAAAATCCGAATGCATTCAGATCGCTAAATTTTACCTTGCAAATCCATGCGCTACTGCCGGGCACCTGTAATCGCATGCAAACTTACATCTACGCGCACAATAAATTACAACAACTCCAATATATTCACTTTTACTCGTATTTATGCACAAAACAATAATGAAATATCAATTTACAATTCAGAACCGACAATTAATTCGATCGCGAAGTCACCAAGATGGCCGCCGCGTCCCCTCAAATGGCACGATGCCGTTCAATCCCGACTCGTCAACTATCTCGCGCCATTCGATCATAAACCGTCGCTATTTTCCGGAACACTCATCGATAATCTATTCACTCGCGCTATTCTCTCTTTCCGAAATGAAGATGAATCACTAAGTCTCAACACAACGCGCTATGATAATTCCAGTGGACGACTCGCCGGAGCCGTCTAGGGTGGCACTAGAGATACTCGAGCGCTTCACTACACGCCGACCCTAACGGCGAAGGCTGTCTCTCTCTTCTTCCTCCTTCGCAGTCAGCGCCGGGACGCTTTTCGCTCTCTCTCGCTGTCGCGCGCGGCTCGTGACGTTATGAGCACGTCTTTCGCGCTTCCTCGTGTGCCGTCTTCATCGTGGCGCTCTTTCGCGGGTTCGCGGATCGCCCGGGATACGCGTGTGTGTGCGTGTCTATTCGCGCATGCGCGGCATCAACCTCGTGTTCGCATGCACACGAGGCACCGCGCATGCTTTTCCATTCTTGTACATATGTATAGTGAGGTATCAGTGGTGCAGTCAGAAGGTGTGTGGTGGCGTAGAAGGTAACCTCCGTCGGCCCAGCTCGCCCAGGTCTCGCCGATTCCTCGTCAACGTCGCTGTGCTATTTCTCTCTCTCTCTCACTCTCGCGTGACAGGTATGGCAGACGGACTGGCGGTGGCGTCTGCTGCTTCACGCCTGTCTGCCGACGGATCGCTCAGCTCGACACAACGTAAGTCGCGAATTAGTTTTGATAATTAGTATTTATTAAAATAGGCACGGCCCTCAGGAGTGTCGGCTGGGCTTCGTTGCCCAGTCGTAATTGTAAAAGAAACGATTTTAATGTGAGGTTCCCACCTCACACAAGCTGTCAGCATGGCTTGTGTGCGAGGTGTCTGCTTGCATACTGAGCAGGTATTGGCGGCGCTGGAGTTCAACATTGCGCCCTCCCGCGGTGAAAAGTGAAGAACCCAGCGTGGAGCGAGGGGCGAGGGAGGGGTATTGACCACCTAATTTCAAAATAACTGCTGCATATATATATATATATATATATATTTTGGAGATCTGACCTCTTATTATAAAGCTCCTCCCGAGCAAGCAAGCCGAAAAAACTTCAAGAGAGAAGAACTGCACCTTTCTAGACTGCGTGGGTAGTCGTGATCTGCAGCCCCTCAAAGCTCTCCAACACGTGGCCTGGTCTCCTTGGAGGTTAAGTTTTGCGATGAGCAGAAAAACCCTCCTGGCTCTTAAAATTCCGTGTTTAAGTACTGAAATTCTTACCATAAGCCTATGAGCCAAGTTGGAGGTACCACCTGCTATAAAGCTCCACTCCGAGGAGTGACAAAAAGTTTAATAAATATTCAAAAAACGAGGAGCAGGTGGAAGCCGCTGCGGCCCGCTTACTTACCGGAACCGGAGAGTTGGACATGAAAATAATAAAATATTTTTCAAGGAAAATTCTGGTGGTTTATAAAAGAGAAGCGAGTCGATTCATAAAAGCTTTGGAATTAAAACGTGCGCGTTGCAATTAAAATAGTATAAAGTTCCGCTAGACGTGATTAAGAAGGTGTAAGTTTAACTTTCAATTGCAAAAGTTCAAAGTGTGGGAAAAGGGAACATTACTTTTACAATTGTGCGACTCTGGGTCAACTTAATATATATGTTGTGAATTTATATGTAAAATTCAATGTAATCATAAAACTTCATTTAAGACTCGGGTGCTAAGTTTCAAATAAGGTTCTAACTTTCTTTAAAAATGATGAATCTATTAGATGCTATGAACTTTTACAGCCAAGAACTAATAAATATTGAGACAGGGCTGATTTTGCAGAGTTCCATAAATTATTTATTTAAAACTGAAAGGTCCGACCGTGGGTTCGAAAAAAATGTAAAGAATTATCTGATTAAATTACAAGATATAAAAATAAGTTTCTAAAATGTGTGATGACTTATTTGACTAAAATTAAAACTTAAAATAACTTAAAACTGTCCTCCAAAAGTGTTGTAAATTATCTAGTTAATTTTTTGAAATGGCCAAAATTGAATAATTGTAATGAAAGAGTCCCTTTGGATCGAGTTTAAAGATTTTCATTTAATTTAAAGTTTGTTCTAGAAAGTTATAAAAATTAAAATCAATTCGTATAAGTGTAAACGCCTATAAATGAAAATTCAATAAAATTCTGAATGATTGTTGATTTAAAAAGGTTGTTAAAGTGTAAAAAAAATTATCCAATAAAACTGTGAGGAGAAAAAGGAATTTTGAAGTTGGTGTGTATGAGTTGATCTTAGAAAAATTATTGAAATATGCAAACTGCTCAATAAAATTATGAAGAGTGTGACGGAGTATTTTGCCCCGAATTACTCCGAGCACTCGATTGTCTCTCACCGAATTTCTCGTTAAGGATGCGAAGTGAGAGTCGCGCAATCTTATCACTTTTCCGCTCCCGGCCTTCTGATGTTCTCTCCCTCCCAGAGGGAGTTCTGCCGACTTCTCGCCGTCGGGGCTGGCGAGGTGATGCGATGGACGTTGCGCCGGCAGCGCGCAAAATCTCAAATCCATTCAAATCGATAATTACCTTACTCTACTCATTCTTCACGCCACTGCTGGCCATCTGTAATCGCATGCAAACTTACATCTACGCGCGCAATAAATTAACACAACTTCAGAATATTCACTTTTACTCATATTTATTCACAAACAACAATCCAATAACAAATTACAAATTAACCCGACAATCAATTTCGCTCGCGAAATTCGTCAAGATGGCCGCCGCGTCCCTCCATTATCAACCCGATCGCGACCGGCTGAAACTCCTGATACCGATAATTCGCGCTACTATCCAAACTACCGAAAACTACTAAAACTTCACTACCGCGATTCGCTACCCGACATACACTCGCGACGCGCTATAGTATTTTCCCCGGGAACGACTCGCCGAAGCCGTCTGGGAAAGCGGGAAACCAGGAGGTGGAATGAAATCTTTCCCACTCACCGTTAATCCTTCACGCAACTCCGCCACACCAAAAATGTCTCTTTCTCTCTCCAACTATCTCTACCACGACTACTGCTGCTATCCCTCTATCTTTAAATCTGTCGGCGCTATGGATCTCCACGGGTGTCTCCGTAATTGGGTTGAATTGGCGTCTCGATTTTTCCCAAAGCTGCTGCTTAAAATAAAACTACCTGCTTTAGCGGCGTCTGAGCAACGAATCTCTCTGAATCTCTCTACTCCTCTCTACTTCCGATCAACGTCTACTTTCTACCACGACCGAACAGCGAATGGCGAACTACATCGCCGCTTCCATCTTCTTGCCCATCTTCAACTTGCTATCTCTCTATTTCTTCTCTCTCTGTCTCTCTCTGGCGCAACAGGTGTGCTATCTCCTCTTATCTTTGTATTAATTAGCGTAGTCAGCATCAAGTCATGCTGACTAATGCTGTTACTCAATCCGCCAATCAACTCCTTCAGTCAGCCCTATCGACAATTTAATTGGCTCAAAGAGCCCGCTATCCCCTGTCTACGCCATCTACTACAGGCGCGCAATTCGATTGCAGTCAGCGCTACGGTTTAGAATGGCTTGCGCAATTCCCTAGTGCTGTGCGCCACGAACGCGCTAACATATAGTGGCACTAGGGATACGCGAGCGCTCAGCTGCACGCTGACCCTCAAGGTATCGACTGTCTCACTCTTCTTCTTCTCCGTAGCTCAAATATGGCTGCCGCGCGCACAGCACGTGCTCGCGCTCGCCGGGACGCTTTCCGCTCTCTCGCTGGCGCGCGCGGCTCGTGACGTCACGAGCACGTCTCCCGCGCTCCCTCGTGTGCCGTCTTCGTCGTCGCGCTCTCTCGCTGGTTCGCGGATCGCTCGAGTTACGAGCGTGTATATTCGCGCGTGCGCGGCGTCGGCCTCGTACTCGCGCGTACATTCCGTACGCGTAACTTCGTTTGAGTGCGTGCGTGAGGTGGTGTGAGTGCCGTGCCGCAGGTGGGTTATGGTGGAAGCCGTCGTCTCTGTCGGCCCAGCTCGCCTCGTCGCCCAGGAACGTCGTAGACATCGGTAGCACTCATCAATCCCTCTCACTGTCTCTTTCTCTCTCGTGTAGAACAGCTGGGCTGGCGGGGCCGTCGGCTGCTGCGGCCTGCTTGCTTCAATCGTATGAAGCTCATCTCGACACACCGTAAGTATTCGCGAATTAGTTTTTAATAATTAATATTGGAATATAGGCACGGGCCTCGGGAGTGTTGGCTGGGTTTCGTTGCCCAATCGTACTAATAAATGAGATTTTGATGTGAGGTTTCCACCTCACAAGAGTTAAAACTGATTTGAATGGACCGAATTAGAGAAAAAGGTTGATAGGTGTAAAAATTGTTAAATGAAATAATAAAATTTTTAATCTTACTTGCATGACACAAGTTTTAATAAAAAATTTTATAAAACATGCAAATCGTTACAACTAAGAGAAATTTTTTTTTTAATGTATTTATCAGATGTTAAGAATAATCGATTTGTTTACAAGTGGTGTTACCCGCATGTAGTCATGCAATCTTTGTAAGACTCTCCATTTGTAAGACTCTCCACGCGTTTGAATATTCGCGCCATACTGCCAGCGGGCAGTAGGGAGTCCACTTCGCAGGCGCACCGCTAGGTGGCGCACACCTGCCGCCGTCCATCACGCTGTAGGAAATGCTACCTTTGGTAGATATGTCCCCGACGAACGGTCCGCACGGGCAGCCTTTCGCTCACCTGAACATCCTCCCGCAGATGTTCTTTGGCAACCTCTATAGTTCGAAGTGAATAAAGGATATTTTTTGTAGGTAATTAAATATTGTCTTATTTAATTATCCCCTCCTCTGGGTGGTGTTAGTGCACCAGGTAGTGGAGGGGTTAGTGCTGTGTCCTCCCTCTACGCTACGCAGAAGCCTCGCCGGAGGATCTCAGTCCCAGCGACTGGCACCTTCGACACCGCACCGAGGCAGCAGCTCCATCTACAAGTCGCCCTCATCCGAGAGCACCCCAGTGCTCCATCTCCGCTCTCGCCCGACCTTCAGCAGCAAGGGCACCGGGCACACAGTGCTTTGACGCAGCCGCTCTTCGATCGCTTCGCGGCGAAACCCCGAGCACATTGATCTTCCTGCGTCACTGGGAGAAAGCAGTTTTACCATATCTATATCTCGTATGATTTAATTGATTATCAAGTGTAAAAATTTCTATGATTACAAAAATAATTATAAGGATATATAGGATATACAAGGATTGTTGATTTGAACAAAGATTTAAATATTTGGATTGTAAGCTTGAATTTCGTTGGACCCTACGACTATTAAAGTTGAAAGAGGTTTATTAAAGTTCCAAACTGTTTTCGTTAAAATAAAAATATACCGTTGAATGTATAGACTGCTGTGATTTTCTAAAGTTCCAAATGATATATTTAAGTAATAATTTTAAATGTTTAAATGTGTCTGATTGATTTACAGGAATGAAGTTGAAAAGATTTTGTAAGTTGTAGAGTTGAGAAAAATGTCAAATGTTATATTTATTTACATAAATCCAATGTTATTTTCGTTGATGTTTTGTAAAATTATTAATCTTTAAAATTGTTGTAATTGAGAACTGTTAAATGTTGGAATTACTGAACTTAAAACAATTGTTAAGTCTTCTGATAGTTGATTTAAAGGATTATCGAACATTATAATTTTCAAATATCTTAGAATGAAAAAGTTTTGGCCTGGTGAATGTAAAAATTTTTATGAGAAAACAAGAAAAGAAAAAAAAATGATGAGTATGGAAATAAAATTATCACACAAGTTATTTCTTTACATGAGTACACATACATTTCTTTAACTTTTTGTTGTGTAAAGGTTAATAATAAAAATGTTTATTATAAGCTTACCTTTAAAAAGTACGTGATAGGCAAGTATGTTCAACGATTTTTATTAATTCATGATTTAAAATGGAATTGCATAGTAATTTCGAACTTCAATGAATTAAATAAACTTGAATTTCTTAAATTTTTAATGAATTTACAGAATTATTATATTTAAAACAAAAAATACCGTGAAAGCTTGGCCCTAGAATCTCATGAAATCATAAAACAAATCTAAAAGTAAATTAAATTTTTTTTTACTTAAATATTCGAAGAACCTTCCCTAAATATTTCATGAAAAATTTAAAAGGATCGAAATTTTCGATACGAATACTTCAAAAACTGACTGAAATATTACAGTAAAAATGTGAACAAAAATGATATAATTTTTACATTTGAGAAAAATTATGATTTTGAAAAGCCGCTACATATTCAAGTTATCTCAAATACAACTAATGACTCTGCATTTGTGATTACTTTGTTGAAATTAAGTAATCCCAGACGCGATTGTTTCCCCACGGAGGATTTTTATTTATACTGCATGCAAAAATGTGAGAAAACCCTTACCTTAAATTGGCCATTATGAAGATCACTAGTATAACATGGGAGTTTGCATAATAATGTTGGACATCACCAAAAAATAAAAAAATTTTTTTTTCTTTTAAAAATAAAAATTCCAAAAATCTTCTTTTAATTCCTTTGATTAGTTTTCCCTCTCTCTCTCCACTGGTGTTATAGTAGCCACTGTTTGACTAGATGGATTTGTCGCACTTTGATTCATAAACTTGAAATACTAAGGTTCTTTCAAATTTATTTTTTTTAAAACACGCACAAAGAATGCCACTGTTACGGCGCAGGAGGGATAGCAGGCGTGAGTTATTGACTAGGCGGGTATATTTAGGTTTTGTGCTGTTTATTGATGAAGAGGTCCTTCTCCAGTGGCGATCCGGCGGCTACTGTCCGTTGTGCTGCATCGATTGATGATGCAGCGCAAAGAAAGCACGTTATTGCCTTCGCGATAACGCTCTTTCTCTGTTGGCTAGGCTTGCGATTCCCCGAATCGCAAGTCGGAGCCAAAGGTTGTCCGCCAGTCGTTGTGCCGCGTTGCAGCGTCAGCGCTGCACATGCGATTCCGTATCCTGGGAATCGACTTGCGACGACGTGCAACACGTCACATCAAACAATTTAAAATAGATTTCATATGATCTAAAAATGAACGCTTTATGAATTTTTTTGAATGCTTTCCGAATTCACGCATTTTTAAATTAATTACAATTAATTATTTTTGACCTAAAAATTAAGGCTTAAGGCGACTGCGGAGGTTAGGATAGATTTTATTTCGTTGTTTACCAACTACGCTTTTAATTTACATAATTTTTTAGATATTTAAGTTTTCCACCATTCTGCTATGGTGGAAGATTGAAAAATTCTAAAAATTTTGCAAAACAAAAGCGTAGTTTGTAAACTACGAAATAGAATCTATCCTAACCTCCGCAGTCGCCTTAAAGAATTCTTTTGAATGTATTTTGCAATTACTTATTGTTCATGTGATTTAAAATGCACGAACTCTTGGAGAATTCTATATACTTGACATAACGTATATTCTTTAAGAGCTCATAAAGAACATTTTAGGTACTGGTTCCGAACAGATCCGAGAATTCTCCGGAATTCTTTTGAATTCTCTAAGAATTCTTTAAAAATTTACTTTGCCGTCTGGCGTTGTTTTATTCTGCAATAAAACAACGCCAGTAGATAGTAGCAGGGCAAACGTTAGGTCGAATTTTCACCAGGATATCAAGTTATTGTATCAAGCGAAAGGGGTACGTTAGTTAAGCGCCACACAGATCAAATAATTAAATTAAAAAATGCTGAGGCGAATTTGCGATGCTCTCTGCGTTTCCAAGGACGTATAAATTTAAAAGGAGCAGAGAGTTGTGATGTACGTTTATGAATTGCGAACCTAAGTGTTTTCGGGTATCGAGTCTCGGCACGCCCATAACGGCATACAGTTGTAATACAATTGTGTAGTAAGAAAGTAACGAAAGGCTTTATATTTAGTAAATTAAGTTTTACATGAATTAGACATTTATTAAATTCCTTTCACAATCCTACATATTTCAATCTTCCTGGTAGCAAACTCATTGCACTTCTAACGCAATTTTGCTGCACGCCCTCGGAATTTCAGATGAATTGCAGCAAAGCCTGTATCGTCTGCTACCGACATATGCTATATTTCTGCTGGCAGAACATTGAGTCAGCCACTCCATAGCAGAATTACTTTTCACTTGCGGTAGCCAAAGTGCACTCAAATAGGGCCCAAGTATTGCATGTGCATGTGCAGCAGAATTATAAAAGAATTGCGAAGCCAAGCCCCTGATAGAAATTTCACCAATAAAACTGGCCAAGTGTCCAAAACTAGGCCAGTGGATGTCAAATTCTTCACAGTTAGCCACCCACTGGCCAAAAAATGGGGAACGTTTCCTAGAGTAGAATTATAGCAAAATTATGAAGACCTTTGTGCGAGTGTTTCAGAATATATTGTTACAGCATGTGGAAATTATTATGTATGGCCAGTCGCAGACTGAAGACGTAGCTATTAGCTGTCGGTTACTTGGAGTGAATAAGAGGGAGGGTTCAAACATTTTTCATAGTGTAACTGCGTCCTTACTGTGCGAATTGCCCAGAGTTAAAAAAAATGGTGATGGATTTGACAGTACAACAAAGCGCGCGTAAAATACATAAAATATTGTACATTTTTAAAAGAATTTTTATTTACTAACTTAACGGGAATCAGTACAAAAAACGTTCTTCATTTTATTGGCCTTAACATTATTGATAATAATTAATTGTTGATATATATTTTCAAATTTTCAGGACCTGATACATAAAGACAATGTTCTTATCTATTTAAATAATAGATAAGAATATTGTATGTGTGTCAGGTCATATTATATTATGATATTAATAATCTTTATGGGTGGGCTATGGTGCAACATTTACCGATTGGAAAATTTAAATGGATTCAATATGAGACGAATCCACACT